>PVLD010011775.1:0-63636 GCA_004027595.1 Dinomys branickii
TTATATGCCTGTGCGTGTTTTTCTTTGGGTTATGGATCATTGGTGTTCTATATGCTTCGCTTAACTGAACTTCAGTATCTTTTAGCTTGTTTGGGAAATTTTCTGCTATTATTTCATCAAATATTCCTTTTATATCATTTGTGAGATCTCCTGCTGTTTCACACACTCCTATAATTCGAATATTGTTACGCTTTGCCTCGTCTTGCAGCTGTTGGATTGACTTTTCTTGTGTCTTTGATGATAGCACGAGATTCTTCCTTTTCACGCTCATAAGGTGCCATGCTGTCTTCCAGTTCTGAAATTCTATCTTCGGTTTCATTTAAACGGTTTTTCATGCTTTCAGCGTTAGTTTTCAAATCCTGGCATTCTCGTTGGATCTGTTTCATTATTGGTAATTCATTCCTGAATTGGTCTTGTAACATTTCCATTTGTTTCCTGTTTTCTTCTAGAATTTTGTCTCTTTCTTGTCTGTGTGAATGGAACATTTCTTCAATCATTGTTTTCAGCTCGTTTTTTATCTGAGAAATCATTGCGGGTATGTGGGTTATTTCTGCTTTTAGCTCTTTCATGGAATGTTGGAGTTGTTTAATTTCGGATGCCATCATTTCATATCTTGAAGTTATGAGGCTTCCTGGTTCCCCTGTATCTTCACATTCAAAACTTGTTCTGGGTGGGGTTGAGGTTTGAGACTGCGTTTTGTTCCTCTGTTTTCCCATTTTTGGGTATCAGATTCAAAATGTGGAGCTATAAATTCCCCAGGCAGATCAGCAGGCGGAGGTCTGCTGCAGAGGTTGCTCCAATGATTCCTTCTCTTTGGGAGAATGTCCCTTAAGCTTTCTGCTGAGATTTGTTCTTCTTTCTTCCCATTTTTGGGTATCAGATTCAAAATATTGAGCAAGAGATTCCCCAGGCAGATCAGCAGGCAAAGGTCTGCTGCAGAGGTTGCTCCAATGACTTTTCTTTGGGAGAATGTCCCTTAAGCTTTCTGCTGAGAGTTCCGCTTAAAAGGCTGTAGAGATGTTGGTTAGCTATTCCCTAGCTAGAGACCTGGGTGAGGTGTGTAAGACCGCTCCCCCGCCCTCCCAGGGTTCCCTGCAGGTATAGGGATGGATCTCCTCCCCCACTCGGTGATCTGGTCGCGAGCGCAGATAGCTCACCAGTTTTCGGAGTCCCTGCAGGCAGGAAGGTTCCAAGGTACCAGTTTTTTGTGCTATGCTCGCGATCCGCCGCTCGCAGCCACTTGTTTCCTCGCGCTCTCCGGGTCTGGGGGAGGGAGCGGGATGCTCCGCTCCTCTGTTCCTCGCGCCGCCCTGGCCACGGTCCGCCGGCTGCCGAGGGTCTAGGCTGCGCCGCCTGCCCGATGCGCGCGAAATGTGGGACTGCTGGGTGTTGCCGCTGCTAAAAAGCCGATCTCTGTCGCGAGTCTCCGGAAAGCTGCACCGCCTCGGGAGGCGGGAGGGACTGAGCTGGCTATGCCCCCAGGGCGCTCGGACCCAGCCAAGCCTCTTCCCTGCGCGGAGCGTCTCTGGCTCCCAGCGTCTGGGGCTTTCCCGCATCTCGCCACGGCAGTTTGGGCCGCCCTACCGCATCTCTCCCGGCAGCTCAGAGAAATACGTTCAGTTTGAACTTCCCAGCCGAGGTCCCGGCATTCACGCTCGCCAAGTCTGTCTCAAGCTGGTGGTGTTTATCAAGGAGGATCGTTCCTTTGCTGCTCACCTGGTCGCCATCTTCCCGGAAGTTTCTTGTACTTCGGGTCTGGGGAGTCTTTGCAGAGGAGGTTAAGTAACTTGAAAAGTGACAGGTGGCTAGAATAGCATAGTGAATTCGAATCATGAAAAACTGAGTGGAAGATAAAGTGTTGAGGATCCAATGGACTGAAGGAGGCAACATGATTTTCACAGTTGATCTTCAGGGAATAAACATTGGCAGGAGGATAGAAGAGGCCTCAGGGAAGAATGATCAGGACTAGAGGTGCGATGCACGACTCATCTCATTAGTGGCTGTGGGCACAGGGTATCAATGAGAAAATCAGATATTGGAATTGGAGGTAAATGGGATTTGGGCAATGCAGAACAAATATTGAATGAGACTTATAAAGGAAATCAATGAAAAATTTATATTTGCTTTGAACGCTAAGGAAATAGCAGTCATAACTTATTGTATCCCTAACCTAGGCCAGATACTTTGTTAAATATTTTATATTTGACCTTTTCATTAATGTTTACAACCATCCTACAGAGTATTCTCTCGTGTTATTTATGTGTTATGGGTGAGGATACCACAACTAGACATATATTAAACATCTTTCTCCAGGTTACAAAACCAGGTTTGGCATAAACTAGGATGTAAACAAAACTAGTTGAAGCCTAGAGCATATCTATTGAACAGCTACAATATTCTTTTAATTATTACTCTATCAGGGTTGTTTTTATCCAGAGATGATTTCATGCTTCCACTCAAGGGGGACATGATTAGGCAGTTTTGGTTGGATGGGAGGTTTGCTACTGACATTTAATAGGTAGAAGTCACATGTTGCTAGAAGTCCTATAAGGCGTATAACAGTGTTCACTCTAAACTGTTTATGAAGAAAGAATTTCTGGTCCTAATGTCAATAGTGATGAGGTTGAGAAATTCTGTTTGATCCTCAGGGCCTACCTCAGTGCCTGGTCCACAGTGGGTTCAGTCTACACTCTTGGTAAATTAACTAGAACTACTGATTATGCATTCACACGAAACATTTATGCAAATTTTAATATATCTGAATAAAAATCCTTACACATATACATACTTTTATTCTGATCATAGAAATTTCGCCATGTGTATCTTCTTTATTTCCTGTCAAATCTGTAGCTTCAGGGTGATGCTTCTCACTTGAACCCAATCTTTTCTCCTGTAATTATGCTATCTTCTGGGTTGGCCATGGTCCCATAGATGGGAATTTTGTATTAAATCCTCCAGTTGCTGTACTGATTTAGAAAAGATCTTGGGTGTTTTAGTGCTTTTTCTTCTTGTTCCCACCCTATTCTGTTGGAATTCATTGCATCATATCTATACTTTGCTAGCATAATTACATGGTATGAAGTAGCAGGAGGTTCAACACTGATTTTGGAGGATAAACTGCCTGCTCTGGCCCACCAAAGAAACTCCTTAAATAATCAGATCCACGTCAAAGCTCACTGAATATAGTGGCTGTGGCTGGAAGCCTTGGTTCCCGTCCAGAAGGTTACATATTCCTAAACTTGCTCATGTGGGCTCAGAAAGTCCTATTCCCTGTTGTAAACCAAATGGACTTTGGAAATCCGACCTGATTACATTTCCTTGTATCAAATTTCCAGCTGACAGCTGTTGCTCAGTCTCCTGCTCCCAGGCCCTATTATGCTCTTGGGTTTTTTAATTAAAAAGAAAGTTTAAAAAATGATAGCCACTTAAGAGCTTTACTTATTTTCTCGATTTCTAAATTCCTTATTTTGTCATAATTGCCTTTGGTGCAGATGCCATAAGAGAGGGGTACCTTCTTACAGGGTTTGTTTTAGCAATAGAAACTCTTTTCAGGAAAAAGCTGGGAATAGGGGAGTCGTCTGAATCTACCTCATGATGAGACACTCATTAGCTTCTACAAAGGACTCTAAAGTCTAATTGTAGGGTGGACTGCATTGATCCAGCCAGATTCTCCAAAATACACCAAGACAACCTAGTGAGAGTGAATATTTTTAATTAGTTTTTATTTTTCCTTTTACCTACATCTTTACTTCCACTTGACATTCCTGGTTTGTGGGACACCACTGTGTATCATTATATTTACAGGCTATAAAACCAAGTGTACATGCCAGATGGAGTCAAGGATCACAGGGGACCATTTCCTACCTATGGTTCCAGATATGCTTTTCCTTGATAAATACTGATAGTATCAGGATACAACAGGAAAACCAACAACAGGAAAACAAACAAACCAATGGTTGAAAAATTCAGAGCAAAAGTATTAACCTCAGATAATGCTGTCACCAAAGACTGGTTTCTTTTCATATTTCTTCCTAACTTCACATTAAGTGTCATCTCTTTATCCCCAAGATACATAAAAACGTGCAGTGTCCTACTTACTATGGTTTAACTTATGATATTTTGACTCTACCACAGCACAACAGTGACAGGCATTCAGTAGAAATCATACTTCTAATTTTGAATTTTGATCTTTTCTTGGGCTGGTGATATACTAGGTTGTAATTTGGGCAGGGACAGTGGCAGCAAGCTTCAAGGAGGCAAGCACTCAACACTCTACAGTGTACTGTATTGCTCCGATGGTTAGGCATATAAAATGCATTTTTGATCTATGGTGGTTTTCAGCCTGTGGTGCAGTAGGTTTGTTGGGATATGATCCTATTATAAATTGAGAAGACTTTGTTTTCCTTTCTTTGTTTCTTTTTTCCTATTTCTTTCTTTTGTCCAAAATAGTCTACTCTCTCTGTAGTAAGAACAGGTTATAAGAACTCAGAGTGTAACTCAAGGGGTAGGAAGCTTGCTGAGCGTGCGTGAGGCTGTGGGTTTGGTCTTCAGCACAGGGGGAAAAAAAAGAAGAAGCATGCGAGCCATGTGGTGTGATTAAACTTTACGCTTGCCTTTTGGATGCTATTTTTCTTGTGTTACAAATGACTGTATAGTTTTTAAAAGTTTGAAATAAACATGTAGCCTATATAATTTTTTATCACTGGTCAAGTATGTTGGCATGAAAATGAATATAGAAATGAGAATTACTATCTTCGCAAAGTGACATAGGCTGAGTACTTACAGTTAAAGCTCTCAGCACCCTACTTCAACTTACCTGTCAGTAATGCTAGCCACCCCGCCCCCACCCAGTAACTATTATCGTCACATGTAATGAAAGAAGTGTCTCTGAGCTAGGGACTTTAATATGTGCTTTCTACTTTCACATATTTTTTTAATCCGCCCAAGTAAAATATCCTGGATTCTTGGACCTCAATGTTAGGACAAGAATGAGATATTGCTTTTGCCTTTGCAAGCTTTTCTGTTTCACTGCTGGTGTCTTCAGCAGTTGTTGTGGGAAATCCTGCCAAAAAGCCAGGCATAACAATTGGTAATGCTTCAGACATAATGGACCTATTTGCAGATGAAGTTACAGTTTACTTCTCACATCCGTTCTAAGAAATGCAAAGCTTTGCATTGCCTGTCTACTTAGCTGGATATTCACTTCTGTGTTCATTATAGAAAACCTGAGTTTGTGAATTCCTACCATCTTGTTTGGTGAAGCTCTGTACCAACTCTAATATCTTTTTAAAATTATTTTTTACTCACTTTAATGGTTTGATCAATATGGCATTCTTACATCTGATAATCTGAGCAGTTTCACTGAAGACAACAGTATGTAACATAACAATCACTGTTAATTAATATCATTTCATTTTGAAGCCCTGTATCATTTTTATTGTTTTTGCTTTGTTTTGTTTTCTCTGTTATTTGACTATTGTTTTTTAAAATCTCTTTATAGTAAAACCTGAATTTATAACAATATCTAAAATTATACTTTGTTCACAAAACACCATACTTTCACAAGCTACATTTCAATATAATTTTCTTTTTGTTTTTGGTCTTTTTCTCAAACTCACAACGATCCTCCTGCCTCAGCCTCCTGAGTGCTGGGATTACAGGCGTGCACCACCCTGCTCGACTTCAATATCATTTTCTCTTACTTTCTGACAGACCAGATGGATTACATGAATCTAGCTGATGCTAAAAGTCTGTGACTCTGGCTGCCTAAAAAGACTCTCCTAAATTCAATCACTTCTCTCTCTTTTTTCCTGCTCTTCTTTCCAATTTTGATTTCTCATGGCACTGCTGTGGTAATGGGAGATGCTGTAGGTGCTTACGATGGGTCAAATACCATTTGGGTTCCTTATGCATGCAATCACATTTAATCTTAATAACATCTTTTGAGATAAGAAATGTTTTCATACCTGTCTTCAGATGCAAGAACCAAGGAACCAAGAAGTCAGTTTCCCTCTCAGCTGTGTAGAGGTAGGGCTCCACCCCAGGCAGTCTGACTGTGGAACTCATCCTTTGGACTGGCACCCACTTTTATCACTTAGACGTTTATTTGAGAGTCCTTAAACTAGTGTTGCTGCTTTTACTGTTGATTTTTTATGAAACTTCTCTCCTCTGCAACTTGTTCAAAACTCATTCTGTACACAATGTGATGGTACTTCATGTAGTCTTCCTGCTGTATTTTATATCCCTGGACTTATTCGTCATACATCACTGCAACTTTTTACCTTCTGACCTCTTTTCTCCCTATTTCCTCCTCTTTTCTACATTCAGAGAGTAGATTTTAGGAGATCTTACAACAACAAAAAAACTAGCAATGAAGACAATGTACAGGATAATCTGATTGTAGTCATCATTTCACCGAGTATGTATATTGAAACAACATGTATACCTCAAATACACACAATACAAAATTCTACGCTGATCACATCATATTTTTGCTAGGAATTTCCAGTGGCTCCTCTGCTTTAGGTATAAATTTCAAATTCCCTAGTTTTATGTTTAAGTCTAAAATCCTTACTCCTTACTCCCTCCACAGGACTGCATGGTTTGACCTTGCCTACCTCCCATCCTAGTCTTGTATATGATTAATCTTACACTGTGTGGGCCGGGTCTGACAGCTACCTGATTACACAGAGGCTTGTATTATGCTCTGCTTATCCACAAGGGCCCTCACAAAAGCAGTTTCTCCACCTGGGCTGTTCAGCCGACCCTCCTTGCATTCTGACTTTCAGGTTATGTTGCTGATGGCTCTCTCAGTTTTGATATCATTGACCCTTCTCTGTTGGTTTTATTCATAACTCCCTGATTTTTCCTTTCCATCTTCTTTATGGCCTTCTTTTGTCTAATACCTTAGGGATTCACCACTCCTTCAACTCATCAACTCTTCTGCAGTTAAGAAAACCTATAGGTTAAACTAAATGCTGTTAAACTAATTACTGTCAAATCTCATCCTCAAAATCCTTGCTGACCTTCAGAGCCTTAGACCTAGCTCAAGATGTCTCTTCTGGAAAAGTGCCCAAGAAGTGGAAGTTCAGTATGACCAACACTGAGTCTTACCATCCTTTCTTGTAAACTACCCGCTGCTCTTGTAGTTCCTCAGTAAACAGCTTTTCCACCCACTGTGTCATACTTACCAGAAATCTCGAGTCATCCTTAGCTTATCTCTTTTGTTTACCACCTTTCTGATTCCTTTAAAATCAATCTCTAAAGTATTTATTGGATAAGCCTTGTTTTTCTCATTCCTGTTATCTTTGACCTGGTCAGATATATACCATCTCTCATCTGAATATATCAAAAACCATCAAATGGTTTGTGTCCTGGTTCCTTCTCCATACTTCCTCTAACAGGAGGATTCAAATCAAAGGGCTTAATTTACTGTGACAATGTCTGTGAGGGACAGGAGCAGCTTGCTGAAGTAGAGGTGATGTTCGTGTACTATCAGCAACTTGGTGATGCAAATTCCGACCTAGTCTTGGCTCCTGCACAGCGCTCTGTCATCTCTATTTTGAGAATGAAAACAGTAAAAAAGCAACAGGGGCAGCAGCTGCCACCACTGTGTTCCTACAACAGCATCCAGAGATGGCACTCAGTAAATTGGGTACAATTTGAAATTCACAAATACCTTAGTTAGCTTATATGCTTACTTCGAAGAGAACTTTGGGGTAGGAGTGGATTTAAAATAAACCTATGCTTTCCTAACAGGACTCAGCGTCCTTTGGGCACCACTCCCGTGGCATCGAGCATTGATGGGGCTGTACACCTAGTGCCCTGTCCCCACTAGCAGTGGCCTGATAAAAAACTAAGAGGACTTTCAGTGCGACTTCCAATCTTAAAGGTTGACGTAAGAATGGAACACAACTTTAGAGATTCATTGACTTCCATGGTGGCACCTAAGTGAGATGGTTTATTCATCTTTTCAGCCAGACCCTCAGAGCTGGCTGATTCCTGTCCTGATGTGTACTCGCTTTCCCTGCCTGTATCTCCAGCCTCCAGCCCTCTGTCTGTTCTTGAGCCTCCTCGATACTCTGCCAGTACATTTTTCATTTTCCTCCTCATCCTCTCCCTCCTCTTCCTCACCTTTATCCTCCTCATCCTCCCCCTCCACCACCGGCTCACACTAGCCAATGTGGACTGGAGTTTTTTCCATGCAAAGGACCCCAGCTGATGCACAAATAATTTCTTGAAAAACCTTTGCTTCAGAGATGGGAAAACTGTTCTATCAATAACTTGGCCCAGGTCATAGAGTGAGTGGAGGATACAATGTGAATGAAAATAATATTATTTCATTTTTAGGCTATTATTTTTTAGAGCTTAGTGGTTCAGTAAGCCCTTTCAGCCCAGAATCTTGTTTTGAACACTTGCTTTCACCATTTAGTTTTCTGTGTGATTTTGAGAAAGTCACTGATTCTCTTTCTTGGTTTTCTCACTTATAAAATGGGGATAATAACAACACAGTGTAGGGTTGTTGTTTAGATGATATTGCTTAATATTCCATATATATATATATATATATATATATATATAACATGCATATGCACATAAAAGGAGACATGGGTTACTACTGACTACTGTTGTCTCCAGTGTTTTAACTGGTCTCTTAGGAATACCATAATTATTTTAAATCACTTGTAATTTCCATGGGTGATAAAAAATACTTTAGTTTTATTATTTTTGTTTTTTTCTTGTCAAGTAAGTCTAATTCAAATATCTAAAGTGCCTCTTCAGCAGTTCATCAGAAAGAGTGTTTGGTAGTTGATAGTTTATTCTCTTTCCTTTTACTCTGAAAAATAATCATTTAAAAAGATGGTTATTTGCTTCTTTTTTTTCTGACCAATGAGAAGAACATCAAAGTACGGGGTGTTTGACAAGAGGACCAGTTGGTTCCATTCAGAGTCACGTCATGAATTGTTCGTCTTTGACAGAGGGGACAGTTCATTACATTTTGTTTATGTAGCACCTCCTGGGGGCCCGTTTCTAAGTGGTTCACAGAAGTCTTGTTCTCACTGGAACACACGTGTCCTTCAGGGCTCCCAGGGGCTCAAGATCATGTGTGCAAATAAAATAAACTCACCCTGAAGGCCAGTAATTTAGATTAATAAAGAACTATGTTTATAAAACTGTGGAAAAAAATTCTACACAGAAAGTCAAATCCAATTTTCTCAGGCTGCTGAACTATTTCTAAACAAGACTTGATGAAGAATGGCCTGTGTGTGGGTATACAAAATGAGGAGAAAGTGTTTCCATAGTCCTTAGACCTGGAGACTCTTTTTTTATGATCCACTTCTCCCTATCTCAATGGAGCCACTCAGAGGTCGAAGCAGCCTAAGTATGTGAGATTCTGAATTTGTAGAAATTAAGGGAAGCCCACTGTATCCATCTGCCTCTCCATCCGTGCATCCATGCATCCATCCATCCTCCCATCTTTGTACCCATTCATACACTTATTTTCTAAAAAGAATCCTTCAGATATATGACAGTGAACAGCAGGGGCCTGCAAAGCCTGTGGTCTCCTTATGGTCTCCTGCTGCCTCCCCAGAGACCACAGAGGGTCAAGGCTTTCACCCACTGTTAACCCCAGTCCCTCTGTGACATCCTGACTTTCTTCCCCTTTTCTCCCAAATTTTTGATGAGAGGGATCAGAAAGGAAAACCACAACATCAACACAAATAGCTAAAGAAAGACTTGGGGGCGGCAGAAGCGCCCTGGGAGTGTGTGGTTGTGTGAAGATAACCTTTTCCACCAGGGCCGTGAGCCAGAGAGCGCGTATCTCCTCTCGGGCTGCCTTCCCATTGGTGCTTCCTGATCAGGGGTGGATCAGCCTTGGCCTCCTCATGGACACTCTGACTTGTCATTAGTGGAGCTGTGGGTTTTGAGACATCTTTGCAAACTCTTCCTAGAAACTGGGTTCTCACCTGTTGAGCTCCTGTGCTGGCTTTCATTATTTTCTTTCCTTTCTGGACACTTCTCTCACTTGAGTTCAATTAACATCTTCATCTCTGTGATCCCAAATCTTCCCTCTGGACACCCCAACCCTACTCCTGAAGCTGACCTCTCTACTGATGCACTCTACCCTTGCATTTCCTATTTTATAACAGCAACCCTCTGTGCCTAGTATCTCTGCTCATCAAAATTAGTTCACTGAGTGTGGCAATCACCTCCAATTTGTAAAAATTTTTGTATCTAGTATAAGGTAATGTGTTACATGCTGGTGTCCAAACATCCTAATTTTCCTGAAACTTCCAGTCCTTATGACCGTGTGTGTACACAGAGGGCTCAGAGAAGCAATGAGGATGCTTTAATGCACGTAGCTGGCACTGTCATCAATCATGGTAGAAAAACATGGTGCGGAACTCAGGAGGTGGGGTGGTTAGTGGGCTAGGGATGCTTCGTAGAGGAGTCACATGGGTCCTTCGTCTTTTCTCCCACTTTACCTTACAGTTGTCACTATTAGTCCTTCTGCATTCTTGGGGGGGGGGTCTTCTTATCATTCTTTCCCTGTCCGAATCTTGTCATCTCTCAGGCCCCCAAATCATGATTCTAGTACTACTTCCTTGAAACCTTTCCCAGTGCCCGCAGGCGCAAGAAGTCAGACTACTCTTGGTAGCTTCTCTTTTCCACTGTAACTCCTCTTTCTTCTCCCCTTGGGGTGGTGTGTTTTCCACACATCTCTCACTCCTTCAGAGTGTGAGCCCTAGGTGTTTCTAATTCCTCTTTGCGGCCTTCTAGGCTCCAGCGCCAGCCTCCGTGCTCACTCCATGGCACACAGGTTTACTGTTGTGTGAGTTTGTGTAGAACTGTAAGGGGAGTGCACCGATTCGTCAGTACCCTTCCTCACTCAGTCACCTGTGACCAGTGAGATGCTATTGCCTGCAATTAGTGATAGAGTAGACAGACTAGTGCTGCCTGGACCATAGAGAGGCTCCGTCATGGATCCCAAAGTAATTTTGTTACAGGCTACCTCAAGGCCACTTGTAGTCCATTGGCTGTCACAGAGCTCAGTAAATGTCCCTTAAATAAATGCATTTGGGGGTGAAAGTATGGATGAACAGGAAATACTTCCCTACTGATGTTACTACTACTAGTATTGCTTTAATCTTAGATGCACTGGGTACTCTCTAAACACTCTTACAGAGCATCACTGTGTTGGTTTGGGGGACACTTTCCAGGGAAAACCATACAATATACAGGACACATATTCTGTAAGTTTATTTATAATAGTCACCCAAAGAACGACATACAAGAGAGTGCAGGAAATCTATTCACACACTATAGATCAGGAATCCAGCTGAGGGTCTAGATCCTGTGATAATGTCCTGCACGAATCCAGCTGAAGACCTAGAGCCTATGACAGTGCCTCCCATGAATCCAATTGGAGGCCCAGAGCCAACAACAAAGTCTTATACAGGGCTGTTTCACGGATCTGCCCTGGAAGGTCCAAAGGTCGGTTGTGGAATCGAGGAAGTCTGTGCCAGTGGGATGAAGGATCTGCGCTTGCAGGCTGAGGGATCTACACTGGAGCCAGGAAGCGATGCTCAGAAGAACCAGAGTTTTCCCAAAAGTACCACAGTTATCTTCAGCAACGGTGAGGTCCCAAGCTCCCCTGATGATCGGGAAAGTTGAGTTCCCATCAGGAAAGCCAACGCAGCAAGCTTTTCCAGGATACTGGCAGTGCACCATCCTCCCCCCTGGAGCCAGGAAGTGATGCTCAAAGTGAGGACCAGAGCTCTTCCAAAGTGAACTGAAGCTGTTTTTAGTGCCAACAAGGTCCTGAGCTCCTCGGAGGATGAAAACAGCCAAGTTCATTAGGAAAGCCTGCGTTACGAGCTCCTCCAAAAGAACCAACAGCTCCTTACAGCTTCTACAACAGCCTTTATAGTCTCCTCCAGTTCTGCTTCTTCTTCTGTTAGCAACAGTGCTCAGGTGGGCCTCCAGCACCCAGCACCACACTTACTCAGTTCAGCTGGGGGTTATAAATTGACCACCAGTTGTCAATCCACTACAATGACTTTACTATTCTGTTGCCTGTAGGAGGTGGTCTTATTATCTTTGCTTTAGAGTTAAAGGTATTACTGAAGTCTGCAGAAGTCCTGAAAGTCATCTTAGTAACAGGTAGCAGAGCTAGAGACTGAACTTGCTTTAATCCAATGTCAGGGATTTCAAGGCCCAGTCTATAAAATTTCTAATTTACTGAAAGCTGAAATATGTATCTGGCTAAAGATTCAACCCTTACTGACATTCTGGTTTCATTCGATGTCATTTTTATTACAGGGCCTAAACCCTTTAACTGTCATGGTGAAGGAAATCTGAAACCTATTAGATAAGAATTTATTATTTATTATAACTATTATTATTTATCATTTATTATTAGTTCACATATTTTAAGGAATGAGTTCCTCAACGAATGAGGCAGACTTGTCAGCTCCCTTTTGGTGGCAGTGTGTGCTGATCTGGACAGTGCTGCTCCATTAATATCTATGGGGTGTCAGTTCTCTCCACAGGCTCTGTTTGTCCCTGGCTGCCATCAATAACGCCCTTTAAGCAAATCTGTACATTTGGGGGCCGGCTGGTGAGGCACGTGCCATGAAGCACCCCTTCCCCAATAATCAAACTGTTGTACACTGTGTTGAATGAGATCCTTTCTCTGGGGACCAGTATATGTTTGTTTGTTGGCATGGTCCTAATGACTTAAAGAAAAATGCCGGAAACCAGCCTTGCACTCTTCTCTGAAAAGAACATTGGCCCTTTGTTCCAGCAATGCATTTGCAGAACGGCTTCTGAGTAAGTCCTTGGAATTCCTCATGGTTTATATGTCTTTGTAAGCTCTTGGCATTGAAGAAGCCAGGTTTTTCTTTTGCTTTTTTCTTTCCAATGAATCCAACATTGTATTGAACACATTCTCCCTCAATTTTGATAAAGCCAACAACTCACAATGCCAACTTGGGTGGAAAAAGCAGAAACATGAGTAAAATTTGATATTGTTGTAGGCTGTTCGGCATTAAAAGGTTAAGAATGTGGATATTGCGGTCAGAGCCCCGTTCCTACTGCTATTATCCTGCATTCTTTTTGTTCAGGAATAGTATCACGTTTGTTATAGGAACTGCAATGCTGTTCAGATGTTCAGTGATTAAAATATTTTCTGTGGCGCCTATACACAGTGCACCTTTTTGATTTTCTTTAATAGAGACACTGGGCTGCTTAGAGAGAAAAACAAGGGGTGGCTGGGTGTTTACAGACTGATGGCAAATGGATCCCAGTCGCCAATCTTAAATTTTGGTGTCCTTGCAATGTATGTTTGGGTTAAAAAGAAAGTTCTCCACCCTTCTCAACCTCACTTTCTTCTTTGTACAAAATGAGAGTCATAAGTCTATTTACACTATGTGATTGTGATGGGGATTAAATAAGACACCGTCACTCGCCCAGTAGGATGGTACCCAAAGTGCTTAACAAACATCCTCCTCACGTATTCCCCCACCGCCTTGTGTTCTCTGTGCATGAAGCACTCAGTCTGGCAAAGCATATGACAGACAAGTTGTGCTGCTTTGTTCAGGCAGCCTTTACAAAGCACCACCAATTGGTGGGTTTAAAATACAGACATTTATTTTCTCATAGTTCTGCAGGCTACATGTCCAAGACCAGGGTATTAGTAGGGCTGGTTTCCTCTAAGTTGCCTCTCCTTAGCTTGCTTGCAGATGGTTGTTATAAGTGTTTTTCCCTTCTGTGTCTGAAACCTCATCTCCTCTTATAAGGATACTAGCTATATTGGATTAAGGCCCAAGCTAATGACTCATTTTAACTTGAGCACCTCTTTAAAGATACTACCTCTAAAGGTAGTCACATTCTAAGATATTGGGAAAAAGACTCTGATATATAAATTTTGGGGCGGGGGACACACAGTTCAGCCCATAAAGCAGATGGAATCTATTTGGCACCAGGAAAACATATGGAGGATTCTGCATATAAAAGTACGTTTCACTGTCATGCTTGCATCTCCAAATTCTCTGAGTGAGAAGTGTGCAAGGGGTACTTGGTTTTCTCCCCCAGTTTTTATCAGGCTTAGGTTTCATCATGCAGCAGCCAATTAGATTGAACGTCCTTTGGGGCCAGAATGCTTCTGTCACTGTTCCACTCTTTGTGGATTTTGCTCACCTTTGCATGCTGGGGAAATGTACAGCAACTATAAAATGAACAGAACAATACTTACAGGGAAGCATAATCCTAGGGCTCAACTAGCTGATGACCGACCAGTGCCACGCCAGGCACAGAGTAGGTCCACTAGAAATGCTAGTCTAATGAGCCAGCAGTTTTGAAAGCATTTTTGGGGGATGCATGTCTTAGACATGTAGCCCAAATGAGCTGTACACACAGGAGTGATAATAATTCTCCATGGGCTGTGGCCATCCACCACTTCGCCCATGAATCTGTCCCTAAACTGCCAGACTGGGGCTGTGTATGCATTTCTGGATGCCCAGAGGCGGCTTTGCAAAGAGAAGCAAACAACACCATCTATTCACGAGGTCGCCGGCTCGGCCTGCCAGGACCCACGAGGGATTTGGACTCAGAGAGCTATTGAAAGGAAGCCACAAAGACACGTTTTCTCCCCTGCTGCCTGGAGTGAGGACAGGGCACAAGAAGGGAGTTGTTTGTATCAGCCGGCAGCCGGCAAATTCTGTCAAAGCAGCTGAAAGAGAGAAGTCGTCAAAATGCCCAGGAAAACAAGCGGAGTAGCTCAGACTCTGATAGAAGATAAGGGGCCAGCGAGACATAGTGGGCCCTTCTCTGGGGCTGGCAGCCATGCTCTGGCCAAGGTCTGAGCCTGTGGGCAGGGAGAATGGGAATTTCTTCTTTTTTTTTTTCTTAAAGAAAGAATTTATGTCAGAGGAAAGAGAGCGTGTGTTGTATGAACAGTGACTGCCGAATGAAAATCTTTGGTGTTAAAACAGAGGCTGGAGCCCAATTGGCCCTTTGTCCTTGCGGAGGAGAGGATGGGAGGGCTGGCCCTCCTCTTTGGGACTGTGTGGGATGTGGTCCATCCTCCTCCATTATACCTCCTGAAGTTTTCACTCCTGATACCCCCCCCAACCCCCACAACCCGGTACGGAGACCGAACTCAGGGCCTTTCTACTGAGCTACTTTCCAAGGCTTTTCTTCTTTTCTATTTTATGAAAGACTCTTGAAAGTTGCTAAATTGCCCAGGCTGAGCTACAACTCGCTACCCTTCTACCTCAGCTTCCCAGGGTACTGAGATTACAGGTGTGTGTGGCCCTATAACTGGCTGGTTGCTAGTTTTGGTGTTACATGTGGAGGCCGAGGTGCCTGTCTGCGTCGTGCGCATCTCATTTCTCTGGTCTCCCTCTCACTTTCCTTATTGCTGTTCACTTCATGCCCTCCCTCCTGGAGGCCATGTCTTCTGCTCTCCCCTGGCAGATCCACTGGTAGCTCAAACTGAACATAAGCAAAACAGATTTTGGTGTTTTTAAACGTCCCCTCACCCCCATGACCTGCATCAGAGGCATCTGCTGAGGTTTCTCTGGGGAGAGGAGTAAGGGAAGCTGTCCACATTAGTGAAAAGGGGGCTGAGGAGCTATGGACTTAGTGTCAGTCTGTACACACCACCCCGCAGGTGGGCACACGAAAGCACTGGGGAGGGCTGGCTGCTCAGAGGGAAAGCAGGACCTGCTTCTCAAAAGTGGTTGAGACTTCAGGCATGTGCTACTCAGCACAGCGAGCATTTAAGTGAATACATGTTGTGTGCTCTTCATCATCACCAGTGGAAAACTATACACCACTAAGCGGGATCTGGGCTCTGGCAGATGAAGGCTATGCGAACTCACAAGAGTTCTGCTTCCTGTCTTCAGAGGCTAAGGCATCAGAGTGTGCTTCAGAAATCAGAGGTGGCTCAGCAGAGGTTCACCCAGGCTGGCTTGCAACCCATAAAGAATGCTTTTTTCTTTTCTCTCTTTCTGAAACATTTCTTACAACAATTCTTTTTCAGAAGGTGGATGAAGTCATCACAATGTCACGATAGACAGTTACAGAATCTTCTTTGACTTCAGCGGGCAGAAGAGATGAACAAGAGCGGTTCAGGTCAAGAACTCAACTGCTGTAGGGAAGCGGACTTGCAGGGAGCTCCGGAGTCAGATGCATTCTGTGTGGTCAGAACCTTGTTCAGGTGGTGAGAGGTGACTTCCTCGGAAGTGGCTGCAGCTTGCTAGGTGCTGAATACCTCAGAGTTTGTTCATTCTGGCCCCTTTCCCCATTTCCTAAGCCATACCTGACACTTTTCTCAGTCTAGCCTACTATATGGAATAGTTAAGGCTTTTATTTTTTCTAACTAATATTTTAAATTATAGTACTAAGTACATTTTGCTAAAACATTAAGTACGTTTGGCTAAAAAAAAACCTGTAAAAAAACTGTTATTCTTTTCCACTGGAATAAAGTGCTATTAAAATTTTCATAGATCTCCTTCTGGTACTTTTAGGTATATATATAAATGTGCATATGTTTTTTTTCATGTAAGTCATATTTTAAATGCTCATTTAATCCTTGTAGTTCATTGAATAAAATAACAAAGAGCTCTTTATTATTAGAAGGTAGAAATCTGCTTTCTTCTTTTATACAGCTGCATAGCTTTCTGTAATGTGTTTAGCCAACCTTCCTTTGTCTTCAGTGATATTTTATTAAAATTTACATCAGCAAATCTGTTATGCATACATCTTTGCAAACATATCTCTACGGAATATTTCAGCAAGTGGTGTCACTTGGTTAAATAGTATGTACATTATCATTAAGAGCTATTTCTGAATTATCTTCCAAGGAGGTTGCAAGGGTCCTCTAACAGTGAATAGCTATTTCCCCACCCTCTTGTCAATGCTGAATATTATCAGAATTTAATTGTTT
Organism: Dinomys branickii; assembly: GCA_004027595.1. NCBI lineage: Eukaryota > Metazoa > Chordata > Mammalia > Rodentia > Dinomyidae > Dinomys > Dinomys branickii. Next base: position 16,955 of record PVLD010011775.1, read on the forward strand.
ACTTATACATTTCTTCTGTGGCAGTGAACCAGGGCCTCATGCATGCTATGTGTGTATTCTGCTATTGAACTATACCTCCAATGCAGACTTTGCATTTTTGTTATAAGTGCAAACAGGCATCTCATTATTTTAACGTGCATTTCTTTAAATGTGAATGAGCCTGAGTATTACTGTATGTGTATTAGCTACCTCAACTTTTTCTTCTTGCAAGTGCCTGCATCTATCTTTTGTGTCTATTGGATTTTATATGTTGTTTCTGGTGGTTTTGAACCATGTACTTGTGGCAGGCAGGCGTAATAAAGTGCCCAGTGATCTTAAAATCCTGGTATTCACCACCTTGAGTAATCCCTTGCTCTTGAGCATAGGATGAACTAATTGACTGACTTGCAAGAAATTCAGCACCACACAGTGGTGGAGTCTTACTGGATTTGTGCCTTCAGTACTCTTTCTTACATGCTAATGTATTCTCTTAGTTCTTTCTCCATTGGAGCCTAGCTGGCATGTAAAGAAGTCCAGGTTTTCCTGAAGAAGAGATCGTACACAGTCAGTGACCCTGGAGGAAAATTTAAGTGCTCCAGCTGACAACCAGCACAGATGCCGGCATAGGTATAAGTGTGGGAAAATGTCTTCCTGCCTTGCTTAAGCTTAACGAGGACTGCAGTCCAGCTGGCTGCTTGAGTGTAAAGACTAGAAAGATTAGGAAAGGAAGAATTAGGTTCTTTTTAAATTTGCAATTACAATTTCTTCGTGGTATAATACTACACAGGGGATCTAGAAAAGCATCAGGAGGCAAAAGAAATCGTCATTCATTCTCTGATTCTCTCTCTTACAGTCCTGGTGGCCTTAGGCGAGTCATTTAAGTAAGTCTCAGGTTTCTCATAATGTGAGGAGTAATGAGAAAATACTTAGCATGACTCATGTATACTCATTAAAGAACAAATTAAGTGCATCTTGCCAAAGCAAAGACCTACCTTCTGAAAGTCCTCAGCACTCTCAGGATGGGGATGGTGAGATGTTGTAGTTCAACTGAAATAAAAGTCTTACAGTAAATCAAGTAATGGTAATTTCCTAAGAAGTGGGATCTATATTGAGAGGCTCAGTGCAAAATCCCTTTACATTCAATATTTTGCATTACCTTTATCAAAACTTTTCTAAACAGGTTTTTCTATCTTCACTTAACAGAAGAGAAAGTGAGTCTCAAAAAGACTAAATAACCTGCCCAGGATCCAAACAATGAGCATCTCAGTTGGGATTCTTGTTTTGTTCAATTTCAAGTTCCATGTTCTTTCTTATTTCCTACGTTGCTCCATCCAATGAGGACAAATTCCATCACTGCAACATATTTACTTACAATTTGTAAAGGTGATTTCTGAATTCATTGTACGCCAGCTCTTTCGCTCTAAGTCTTGCATAGGTTTCCCTCGTAACACAGAATCTTGCTTTGTTCATCATTTTGAGGTTGACGAATTCAGGCAGAAGTTGGGACAACTTAACTTTTGCATTCACAGGTCTAGAATAGCTAGTTATAAATTTCTTCCCATCCCTTCCCCTGAACACTCTTTGGAAAATAAAGGCTCGCAACTTGATCCTTCCTCTTCCTCTTTGATTCTCATTGCATTCTTGTTGGATTAAGGGTGTCCAGTTTCCTTGGGAGGAATACATAGGGCCACGTGAATGAGGGAAGTGTAAGAGCCCCTTCAGTAACCTCCTCAATGGGAGTTTTTATGGAATATATTTTCACTTCACTGAGCTTTTTATTTCACCAAGATTCTTTCACCCATGCAGGCAGGTGAAGAAAATGGGAAAATGATGGCAGAGAAAAGAAGAGCTTTAGGGACTTGAAAGGAAAGAGAAAGCCAAAAGAATCTGTCTCCACATTTGCTTATTATAAGGTCTAACAAGCCACCAGACCAGGAACAAAAGTACAAAAAATTGTATCATTAATTAGTGCTGTGTATCATTAATTAGTGCTATAATACAGGCCATTTATTAAGAGAGCTAACCTAGTTGATTTAGCCATTCATTTCATAATTTATCACCATTCATTCATTTACTCTGTTGTTTGCACACCTATATTTGAAGTCCTGTCTTTGCAATGAGTGGAACCTGTATTTGGTAGGTTAATCAAAATGGGTTTAAAAATGAAGTTCATTGAATAAAAGTGTTCACATATACTGAATGTTTTTAGAACTTAAAAGTTAAGCCTGTGTATTCATGTGCCTCTGACAAGATTATTCGTGTATTGGCTTTCCTCTTTCTTGCAAAAAGAAAACAGTAGCAAAGCCAACGCCAGCACACATCCATCGTGCATCATCCATATTTCCAGTTCTAGTTTCTTTAAAACAGATCAGGCTTGATTTCAGACTTCTAACTTTTAACAAATTTTCCTCCACTTCTTTATGATTCTTTTGCTCACCATTAATTCAATAAAGAATTTTTGTGACCAATAAGCCTTTGTTACAAATGTGACTGAGATTGAATTTCCCACTTTATTTAATTCTAATTTTTAAAAGCTTAACTATTCATAGGCTTTGCTAGTGGCAGCCATACAGAGCAGGGTAGCTCTACCTTCAAAGAGAAGGCCTCTGGGTTTGGCAGGATCATCAGTGCAAATGAGATATTTTAGTTATCAAGGAATCATTCTGGGCATTAGAAAGAATTTCAACTGTAAAAGTATTGAAGAAATATATCTTAATTGAATTTATGGCTGGGAAAAGGCTTTGCACTGGATATTAAGAAAATATTCAGAGTGTGCAGACCCCCCCAAAAATATTTGGACAAATATTCAGTATAACTTTGGTTGTGTATCATCTATAAATGCAATTGTAAACATTGATTAAGAGAATGATGGACCCTATGCATACAATGTAATAAGACACAAATATGTTTATTTTAATGGAAATATATTTATGATAGTGTTTAGTGTGACAGTATGTCAGAAAATGCTTATGAAATTTTGATTAAAATATGCTTAGGGAAAGATCAAACATTCAGAGTGGTTACCTCTGAGTTGAAGGCAGTTGCTTCATTTTTCTGCCTCCATTTTTTTGGTCTGGTCTAGATTAACAGATATGTTTTCTGGAATGAATATGGATTGCTTTTATAATGAAACCAATAAGATAACAATAAAAATATATTGCTTTTTAATTCTTTTTTTCCTTTTTACAGTACTGGGTATTGAACCCAGTGCCTTCACATTCAGCCATGTTCCTGCCTTGCCTTTAGTTTTTATTTTAAGACAGGGTCTCACTAATTTGCTTACATTGGGCTTGAATTTTCAGTTTTCCTGTCTTAGCCTCCCATGGTGCTGAGATTATAGGGTGTGCCACCACATGCTTTAATTCCTTTTTTGGTGATACTAAGGATTGATTTCAGTCCCTTATCATTTTATGCAAGTGCTCTGTCCTGAGCTACACATCCAGCTCACTTTTTTGTTTTTAAGGGAGTAAAATCAAGTTCCATTGCGGTTCAGAGAGATGGAAATCCTATGAGCGAAGGTCATGATGGGATAGGACATCTTGTCTCCCAGTATGAGCCTTGAATGGAAAGAAAAGGTGAGGGCAGATGGACAAATGTTTCTGGAGTACCTGGTCTTGGGGCAGTGATGTATTTTATCTCTTTCAATCCACACCAAGATCAGATAAAGTAGGTGCTACCACCATTCTATTTAATGGAGGAAGAAATCAAGACTTACAGGTTCAGTGACTATGTAAGCAAAATCAACAATCTTGAAGATGAGGATTTGCTTATCAGCAGTGGGGGGATTTCACTGCTGGACGGTTTCTTCGTGTACTGGCACTCATTCACATGCAATGCAGGTGTTCGTGCAGTGTGCACAGAGACTGAACTGGGAGCTCCATGGAGTCAGTATTGTGTGTGTTCAGTTTGCCCTCTCTTGAGAGAGAACATGGCACAAACCAGGCCCCCAATTAACGCTCCTGATGGACTGAATCGGTACTAAGGATCAGTAATTCCTGCACTTTCAACCTTTCAGACTGTGCAGAGAGACTGCAGTGAGATGCTAAGCTTGACAAGGCTTGATAAACTGTAGAATCAAGTACTCATGTCTGTGGTTTTTATTTCTAAATATTTTCCTTTATTAGCCTTTTTGGGAGCCAAATAAAGTTTTTTTTGGAACTGCCAATCACACTCCTGCAAGAAAGAGATTTAATCTAGAAATTTTGGAAAGCAGAAGGAAAACATACAGAATTTATTTGGTCTTAGGCTAAGTTCTTAAGATGCCTTAAATTTTTTGAAAAAAAATGGGAACGTAAGGGCTTCTTAATGGATATTATTTTGAAATGTTTCAGAGCCACCTCTTATTTTAATCAAACCAAGAGCTAAACTGAGACGCATGAGGTAGGATCTATGTGTGTTTAGTTGCGTAAGAACTTATCACTGGATAGATCTTAGGAAATGCTAACTTTTCTGTTTCTGTGATCAAACTACCTGGCTTATTGTCCTCTTGTAGAGCTAGGGGAGGATGACAGGAGAGTTGGGGATGTCCTAGGTTTCCACAGGAAGCTGTTCATCAGATTGCTAATCTTGCTCCAAAACCTCTGTTGTTTCTTGTTGTAGTAGTAAGAACATCATCTTTGTGTCAAGTGGACTGGTCTGGAAGCTGACCGTGCCATCTTTCTCCTGTATGAGGTGGGGTGAACTTCTTGCCCATCACCAACCTCAGTTTTTCTAATTTGTAAAACAGGAGCCACAGACTCATCTTGCAGGACTGTTCAGAGGGATTCAATGAACCCAACTGTATCTGCCTGGTATCGTGCTTCACCCAGTGACACTTGGTCAGTGTAAATTATTTTCTTTGTCTGTTTTTGAAATTTTATCATTGGCTATGAACAGGCTTTTCCAGACAGAAATTTACTCTTGAATATCAGAGTATGGAATGGATTCAAGGGAGTAAAGTGGTGACTCAGAGTGACTTCTGTGCCTAAGATGATTTTTGGATCATAGATTTGATTCTGTATTTTAGTGCTGCATAAAGAACACAATGAAGTCTTATACAATCCTAAGCTACCAGGGAAATGTTGGACACAGCTTTAGAAAACTGAGGCTTGGTGATCAGTGACCTGCCCAACATCTCCTAACTACTTGCACACTATGTGGTGTTCACAATACATTTACAGGGGCAGGTCTACCACGTGAAATATTATCTAATCCTTACCAAAATGGCCTTGGGTGGAACACATGCCGTTAGTCCTGAGTCTGAGCCTCTGGGACAATAAACCTCTTCTGAATCTTAGGCATCTTGCTGAGTTTATTGGTGTATTTACTCTCTTCTTTGACCTGTGGATACAGGAGTGCAAAATCAGACGTGTGAGAGTTGAGAAGGGCAAGATATCTAAAACCCAGCTGGGAGGCAGACATGCTGCATGGTGTTCCAAGAAATCTGTGTTGCCCTGAATCCACAAGAAATCATCCTGGAACCAAAGATAGGTAGGCCACTTTTGCCATTCATTCATACATTCTTATATCACCAAAAGAGCTCACGGAAGCTAGACAATAAATTGGACACCCTGTAAAGTATAGAAGCTAGAGAGATGGACAGAACATACCCCGTCCCTAGAGAGAATTCAGGCTGTTCTTTTTCTTATTCCTTCCCTGAGCCCTATTAGGGTCTCTTATCCTAATCTTTGGAAGGTGTTTCCAGGCCAGGTTACACTGCTAACCACCCACTGAAACTAACCAGAGTGCTGGAAGACATGGTGATAGTCCCAGCAGGAAGAATAGCTTCCTTCCTTCTGGTTACCTGGCAGTGACTATATCCCTAGAAGTGCGGTTTCTGTTTTAATTCCCGCATGTGTCCACATTTGCATCATCTAGGTTGCTCAGGACCTCTCTCCCCTCACAAACCAATTCCATTCTTACTGAGCTTTAAATTTTTTTGCTAAATATTTCTTGGGGGATACGGAAGGGAGGGATAAATTATATCATGCATGATCACTCAAAATACTTAATATGGATTTTTACCTGATTGTGATCTTTCCATAAAATTTTACCCTTGGCCAAATGTACCCCAACTCTCTCTTTCCTCTGTCTCTCCAGAATCATTGATTCTGGGCCTCTGTTCTGGTCATTTGATCTACATTTTACATTTTTTTCCTGTTTGACCATGTGACAGTCCTCTTAGTGGGAAATTAAAGGTGAGTATCTCTTCCCAGCCAAAAGTGAGTATATTTACCTATTTATAGATGGGTCATCTTTGGCAGGACAGACAAAGTCACTTACAAAAGATCAAGCATCTGCCTCACAATTCCTCCTGTTGGTCCCTAGAACCCTTGGTGCCACTCAGCATACCATTTGTTCAACCATTGTGTGGCTGATGGTCTGTGTAGCTGGAATTCAGTCTTGGTGGTTACAGTTTTAATGGACATAGTGGAACTATTGCAAAGTGGTCCAGGGGCGGGGATCTCTTCCAGGCAAATAGCTGTTTCCTGATACCACTTTAAAGATGCTCCTTTCTCCCGGGGACCCGGACCAGTTTGCGGGGTTGCCCTGCAGACCGCTGGGTTCCGCCCGAACGAGGCGCTCTAGGGGCCTGAACGAGGCGCTCTAGAGGCCCGAACGAGGTGCTCTGGGGGCCCGGTCGAGTTCTCAGAGTCGCCCCAGAGCACGGCTGGGCTCCACCCCAGCAAGGCGCTCCAGGGGACCTAATCCAATTCGCCCGGTTGCCCCTGCAGACCGCCGGGCTCTGCCCCAGCCAGCTGCTCCCGGACCTGAACCAGTCTGCTCTTCTGTATAACTGTATTTTCTTCATTGTTTTTGAGATAACTGAGTAACAGATATGAAGATGATATTATGTAAAACAGCATTTATTGTCAATCCCCTACTATCTTCCCCATAATTTGTTTCTTTATTGTTTTTGTGTTATTTGAGTTTATATTCTTTTATCTTTAAAATAAAAAAAAAAGATGCTTCTCTCACAGCAGTCGTTGCCTCCTTCAGGCAGCCTCTGTTCTTCCAACAACAATGAACTTCTCTTTTTCAGGTTATCTGTGGAGGATGGCAGGAGACGAAGATACTCATGTTCTGTTGGTTTACTACTTTAGAGGCTCATCTCCAGGCAGCATCATGTTCCTTGGTGCTGCAGTTTAGAGATATACCAGCAGCTAGGGTCTCTTAAAACTGAGTCAAAACACTTTCAGTCAGTCATCAAGAAGGCTATCTCTTCAGTATTTCTTATGCCCAGAGATCATTCTTGAGAGGCAGAATCTGTGGTCCAGGAGCATTCCAGATCCTATTAATTTTTTTATTCAACATGGTGGTTGTGGGGGTGGATATGGAGTGGGATATAAGAAAGACAGATTTTGACAAGTTGGAAGGAATATCTTTTTATTTTTTATTTTAAAGAGAATAAAAACATTGGAATCTTTGAGATCCTTAGAAATTATTTAAATGGAGTGTTGCTATGTGCCATGCACTGTTCTAAGCACTAAGCACTTGGAATGCATCAGTGAACAAAATGATCAAAACATCATCCTTCCTGGAGCATTTATTCTAGTGGGACAAGGAAATAATATGATGAATAAGTAGATTATGCAGGATTACAAGTTATAGAAAGTGAGGTAACAAAAGTACTATTGAGGGGAGATAAGTTGTGTTTTTGAGTTGGGCCCCAACTTTTCAAATGGATGGACCTTCATTTGCTATGGTAACCTTTGGGAGATATGTTACCCATTAAGGCCATACACATATACTCAGTATTGCCACCTTCCACCATCACGGTAAGACTTCACTTCCTAGACCACCTTTGAGGTCAGGAATGGTCATGTTTCAGCCAGTGAAATGTGAGTGGGGATGATGTGTGTTCCTTCCTGACAGATGCCATCAGCATCATCACCCTGCTTTCTTCTGCTGCAGTGCTCTTGAGGAGGGACCTCCTTTGGCCTGTAGTCCTGGGTAACTCTGATGAACAGAGCTTTCCTTCCACTCCCAGTGGATGTGCAGCAGGAGCAAGAAACAAGCTTTTATTCTGTTATTCTTCCTAGCCCGACTTCACTAATGCAGGGGTAACAATGTTCTTTTAAATTCAGGTAGTCTACAGAAAATGGTTCTAGACATTTCTACAAGCAATTAGAAATGGTTTTATCCATGTCTACAAGCAGTTTAAAAAAAATGATAGACATTTCTAAACTTAATGACCAAAAGATACATCAGAGAAATTTAGTATTTTATTTTATCCAGATCAAGAAAGATGAAATATCTTACAATTTTATTTATATATTAATTCCTACTAAAATCCTAATATATCAAACACTAAAAGAATGCCTTTGGATACCTGTTAAGAAAATAAATTCTGGAGACAAAAACACTTTGGATTCAACTCTTGATCCTGCCACTTGCCAGCGGGGAGATATTGGGTAGGTGATGCCACTTTGCTAGACTTCAGTTTGCTCCATAAAGGCTGAGAGAATTAAATGAGGTAATGAAAAGGATCCTGACTGGGTAGAAAATATAGATGATATAGCTTAACAGCAGCAGTAGGCAGGAATAATGTGGCTGAGCTGATAGCGACATTGGCTGCACTGCCGTGAACTGGTGTGCTTTTTGATGTGCCCAGGGGAAAAATACAGCAGGAGGATGAAGAAACAAAGAGATGAAAGCTGAGGCCAGGTGGAGCCCTCTCTCCTGATGGGAGGGAAGGAACTGCCCAAGAACTGCAGAGTGTTTATTTATACACTCAGGAGGTTGATGGCAATTTCAACCTCTCTGCCTAGCAACCTGTTTGCAAGCAGAACAGCTTGTTTACATAGCTTGAGGAGCTCTCTGTGCACTCTGGCTGGTTTTGTCTTAGCCCCACGAGTGACTGATTTCCAACTTCAACTGATCCCTACATCTCCTCCTTTTCTGTTTTGTAGTTACAAGCGATGGGTGGTCAGTTGAAGTTGGAGAAGCTCTGTTTGAAGCGCTCCGTAGAAGTCCTTTCTCATTCTTGAACCCTTTCCATTCTTAATGAACTTACTCATTTAGGCTGAAGAGTCCCCATCCAAAGGTTTTAGGTACCTGTATTCAGCAGATTAACCCATACAGTCTATTAATCCATAACAGTGGTCAATTACCAGTATCACCAGCAATTGTCAGTTGAAGTTGTTAGTGACTTGAGTTTAATGCCTACTAAAAGCCTATAAGCTAACATATTGCTATAGTATTGTTTTATACATATTGTGGTTATAACTTTCTGCTGGATGTTTAAGACTAAGATGAGACCTGTGTTAATTTCTACCATTTATCAAGGTCAGTTAAGTCTCTTTAGGACTTATCTTGGAACCAAGTACAGCACCTCTTAGTTCTTCTGTCAGTGTCAGCCACCTGGATGAGTTACAACCATTGCTTGATCAGGTTGCTTTTTGTGAGATCTTGTGAGAATTTTCCTCTCTCCTGGTGACCCTTCTTAGGCATACTATACATTGCTGAATTGCTTTCCTCTGTGGCCCCACAATTTCCTTGATCAGAAGATCAGGGACTCAACCAAGTTATAGCGTGTCACAGCAGAGGTTCTGTTATGTCCTGGGTCCTCATTGACCTCAGAAGGCTAGGGCAAAAATATTGGCTATCTTCTTAGCCCATCTCTCTAATTTTTGGTCTCCAAACCTCAGTTGTTGAACATCCAGAAGAAAAAACTAATGACATTACATTGTAACAGAGGCAGTAAGCTTAATATTACTATCTTATTTGAATATCAAATACCTTAGAACATAAAATGGAACTGTTATTTGCTAACAACTATAGATATTAATAGAGAACATTATAGAATATTATTAATATTAATAGAGAACATATTTTTACACAGAAATTTAGAAATCAAAACTATACATAACATTGCAGCATGACAATCATGATGACCTTTTGTGCCATACTTAGACTTTCATTTTGACATAATATAACCCTTTTAATCAATCGTCTCTATCTAATACTGTTACGGTTGATATATTGTGTCAACTTGGGGAGTCTAGAGGTTTGGCTAAGTGACTCAGCAGTTTTACACCTTAGAGTAAAAAGGACATGCTCTTACCCTTCTGGGATGTTGTTTATTGAGTCAACTTGAAAAGTTTAAAAGGTAAACTATATAACTCAGCAGGAAGCCAGTGTGCTCATCCTGAGCACATGTAAGAGGAAGGCATGCAGAGGGTGTGGGTGTAGAGGACCACCCCCATCTCCCCAGAGTGGGAAGACTGCATAAAAAAATTGAGAAAAGATTCACTGCTGGTTCTTCAGAGGAGCTCCAGTCTTTGCCTTCAGCTTGGTCATCTCCTGGCTTCTGGTGCAGACTGTTCAGCTTCTGCCTGAGGCTCTTCAGCCTTTTAATACAGGCTCTCTAGCCTCCATCGTAGATTCTTCAGCATTCCGTCACAGACCCTCAGCCCCCTAATACATATTTGCACAGACACTACAGTGAGTTCCAGGCCTGGGGCTGGGCTCTTCAATCTCCAGCATGCAGGCATCCTCTGCATGCTTCCTCATCCAACTCTGTGGCTGACCATTATAAGCCAAACTTATAATTTCTGATACATTTATTTATCTTGTGTTATATCTGTTTCTCCAGTAAATGCTGACTAATACAAATACCTAAGAAGCTTTTACCTAATTTGTTGTCATTTAACGGGATGTACTTCACAAGGCTTTTATTAAAGGAAGAGGACCGAATCTGAATGAAAAATCTTATCACCATAAGCAATTCTTGTTTTACATTTTGGATGATGTGTACATCTGGTGTCATGAATACATTTAATATATCTTGAGATTAACGATAATGAATTGTCATACACATGTGAAAAGCTTTGTTTCTTAATTTAGTTTTGTACCAAGAGCATCTTTTGTGAGAAAACCTTATCGTACTTTTTTTTTTCCCCTGGAAAACTTTACCTTTGGACCATGACCAAATATTGTGGGTGTCTCCCATAGGACTATGAAGATCATTAGTGGCTCCTCATTAATGAATAAAGGTTGCCACTTATCTATTCACCAGTTAGTGTACTGTCCAACAATGTCTCCCCACATTAAGGGTTTTATGTTTAATTATTTTAATTTTTTGATGATGTATGTGAAAAACAAATTTGATATCATTTTGACCAGATGGTAAAAGAGGTGAAAGCATGCTTTTAAGTCTATAACCCAAATTGACTTATTAATAAATGATCCAAAAATGCAAAAGAAAAGAGACAAGAAGAATTGTTGAGCTCAAGTAAAAAGGAACAGTTGTTCATGGAATGAACAAACAGACAAATAAACAAGTACACAGTTAAACAGGTTGAATAAATAAACATCTTACAAAATCAGAGTGTGCTCAAATATATTTTTGACCTAATTGAATTATAGTAACTCTTCTACAATTTTAGAAATTTATAAGTAGAGTAGTCAGATTTCATTGTGCATCAATTAGTAGAGATCTCTTAGAGGAAGGATTTGGAATGAATAAATTCTTTAATGTATAATTACTATACAATTGTTTTTTCTTATTTTAAGGATACTTGTAACCTTTAGCTCAGTTTACTCTACATGCTCTATCACCTACTCAGACCTTTGATTCTCATTTTGGTTACTATCTTCTGGGCATTCAGGGTCAATTCCTCCAATAGGCTCCAGTTCTGATCGAGCTTCATCCTCAGGATTGGGTGTGAACTTCCCAACAGGTAGATCCAACTTCCTCTCCAGATTTGAGTTCATGATATAGCTGGACACCACACTCTAGCAAAATACAAACACATCCTTGACCCCAAATTAGCATTTTTGCTTAACCTGATTGAATTGTAATAGTATATACTACCAAGTGAGGTGGGGGGATTGTTTCACCCTTTTGTTTTTGTAGTTGAATTTTAAGCATTAAAGAGAACCAGATCAACTTTGTCTAAGGCAGTTTGGACTCTGGCATAAGTGCTCCTGGAGAGGTGGGGGCCAGATCTCCCTTGAGAATGTCAAATGGAGGACCTAAATCATGAGTAGCTAGCTTAAGAGCCAGGGAAAGACAATTAATATTACCAACTAAAGTCTGAAAATCAGTTAGGGTTGATCTGAACAGTTTAGGGCATAATGTATCTTTGTTGGATTAGATGACTCAGATATGAAAAGGTTGCAGAGTTTGTACCCCTTCAGAGGCCACCACTAGGCTGACATTATTTACACAGAATGTTAAAATTAAGCAATTGTTTAAACTTCAATGTTTTCAGATCATACTTTGAACTTTTGTACCTGCTTATAAAATACCAAAGCTTTTCTATACCAAATAAAATTTAGGAATGCCCACCTCTACATAGAAACAGAAAACAAACACACACAAAGAAAATTTTAAGACAAGGTTCAACAGCCATAAACCATACAACCTAAAAAGGAAAACAGGCAATCAACCTTTATAGGAATCAAGAGAACACCAAACACTTGTAAAAACTTTTAAAATCAGTAGTATATCCTATGTATGATATTAAGAAGAAAACTGTAATTAAAGCAAGACAGTTTTATTAGCTATATAGCCTATAGACTATAACTCTAAAAGACCAAGGTTACCACTGAAATATGCACCTTTTGAGATAAGGTGCAAGATTTTTTAAAATGGGAAATATGTTTTTATAAGTGATGGTCTTAGTTACTTTTCTCTCGTTGCTGAGACAAAATACCCAACGCCCAAAATGAGGGAAGGAAAGGTTTATTTAGCTTACAGTTTGTGGAGGTTTCAGTCCATACTTGGCTGCTTCAGAGGCAGAATGGCACACGGCAGAGGGCAAACTTCATGGCAGCAGAGCACAGCAAAAACAACCAAAGCAAAAAGGGAGGAACGGCTGCAAGCAGCCTCTTTCCTTCCCTTCCATTGTAAATAGCCTACCCCCACCCATGGGGCATGTAGCTTTCACACAATCTCCATGCCCTCCTCTTCCACAGGCTTAGTATGTATACAAAGTAAGCACCCTGGCTTCCTGCTGAATCACTCAGTTAAACCTCCAGATTCCCCAAGTTGACACAATGTATCAACCATAACATTCCACCCCTTGTCAACTTGGGAATCAGACACATTTCCTTAAACCAGTTTCCAGATACAAAGCCATTATATTACATTAGAACCATAACAGTAATCTTTTAAAATATCCCATTAATGTAAGTCTTAGGAAATATGATTTTTCAACTAAAGGCAAAATATTTTTTTCTTGAGGATTGAGAAGGATAGTAAAAAAACAGTCTTTTAAATAAATCTTCTTGAGAGAAAAATGTAAAGGCCTATTTCAGTGCCAATTATAATGGAGAGAGAGAAAACAGTTCTATTCCTTGTGAAGCCCTATTCCCTGTGAGGTGGAAATTTCAACCTGTGACTCAACAAAGTTATGAAAAGACTGGGATTGCCACCTGCGGCTCAGTTAAAATTATCAGCTGTTGTAATGTCATGGCACCATAGATTGACTATGTGGGGGAGAACATAAGATGAGAAATATCCAGAATGGCCTTTTGCATCCCTCCATGTCAGCGACCTAGCATGCCTGCCAAAGTGAGAAATACCGCCTGTACCTTGTGGACCTGTAGCTGCCACACTGTAGACCATCCACACTTGTGTCTAAAAGCCCTTTAAAATCTGTTCCTTTAGTAGTTAGATTTTGTTTCTGTACCCAGTAGGTATCATAAGACCTGAAATTCTTGCATCCTCTTTCCTTACTTATACATTTTTGTCAGGGGAAGGATGACCAATCAAACAGTATGAGGATCTGGGGTGATTTGAGCAGTGTGTTAAGTAAATTGAGTCATAACCTTGATTTTTTTTGGGGGGGCAGTTTCCTCTAGCTGCAGATTTTGTTTGGTCTGTCATTTCAGGGCTGAGTGACCTGCTGGCAGTGGCCCAGTTGACCTGTCTTACTGCCGGGGATGTGCTCCATTTGCCCTCCCCAGAAGGGGCAGTCACCTCTGGCTATGGCCACTGCTGGATGACTCCAGGCACTGGGCGTGCCAGCTACCACTTTCACTCTTGCTGCTGGATGTCCTGCTGTGTAAACTTTCCGTGCAAGAAGTGCATGTGAGTAGCAGGAAGAGCCAGTGTGCACCAGAGTCATGTTCTGCTTACCTAGCCCCTGGTGCTCAGGCTTTTTGTGTGTGGTGTGAGCCAGCAGCCATGGCTGGGCAGAGCACAAGGGCTTGCAGGCATCCTGGAAATCCCAGCTAGGTCTGCTTAGGACCGGAGCAGGAGGCTTTCCCTGCACCTAGCCTGAGCCCCTCACCCTAGCAGTGTTGTGCTAATCCAAGCCAGCCAGGCACAATACAAAAGAATTTCCTATTCTGTCTTCTATAGTTTTTTCCTTGGTGGATTGAGCAAAGCTAGAGAGGTTAAACTCTTCTGGTGGAGCCTCTGTTCCACCCTCCTTTTCCCGCTTGGGACTTGATTTTAAAATAGTACTCTCAGCCAAATCCTTTGTGGTGGTCTTAAAAAGTAAAGTAAATACAGTAACCAAGAATACAACAAACATTTCTATATACATCTATATACATCTGTGGTTCTTGAGACTCTTTGTCTCATGCCTACACCTTTTTCCTTTTGGCTTCTTCTAAGCCTATTTTTTTCTTTATGGCTTCTTTTAAGTTCATTTCGTCTTTCTGGTCCTAGTGAACCTCCATGCCCCAAGGTTTACACCTGATGAAATGCCAGTTTTAATGCACTCCTGTGCTAAATTTTGGCATTACCAATGCACTTCTCCCCTCTGTTACACACAAAATGAGGAGTGTCCCCTCATCCACCGTTTTTCCTTGCACGGAGTGTCCCTGCTAAGGCACCATTTGCTGTGAACTGGTGCGGCTCTTGATGGTCCCAGGGGAAAAAAGGTGCGAGCAAGAAGAAATAAAGATGAGATGGAAGCTGAGGTCAGTTGGAGCCCACTTGGGAGGAAAGGAACTGCCCAAGAGCTGCAGTGTTTGTTTATATATTCAGGAGGCTGATGTCAATTTTAACCTCTCTGCCTAGCAACCTGTTTGTAAGCTGGAACAGCTTGTTTACCTGGCTGGAGGAGCTGTTCATGTTCTCAGGCCATTTTTGTCTGAGCCCCACATGTGTGATTGATTTCCATCTTCAGCTGCTCCCTACGCTGCTCTCTGAGAATATTCTTGTTTTCCTAAGCAGCAATTTAGGCAAGTCCAATTATGTGCAAAAGAGCATAAAAACATGAACTGCATGTTTTACAAATCTTTTGGGGTGTTTACCTGATGTTGTTTCTTAAAGCACTTGTTGAAAAAATTGTTGCAGGTTATTATACATAGATTCATAATCATAGAATGAATGATTTACATGAAAGCAATGACTAGCGGTTAAATATTACCTAGGGATGAACAAACTGATTACAAATCAACCGCTCCTGCTTCTCCTGACCTTATGGTTTCCTAGCTCTTTTGGACACTATATACCATTTATTAAAGCCGCACTATTACGAAAGAATGAAATATGCATGTGTGTGTGTACATGCATGTGTATGCACGTGTGTTTTGATTTGTTTGTTAACGTCCTCTGAACCCTAATGGAATTTGTGTTTTTACATCTGTATTCTTAAGAAGAAACCCCCATGGTCTATCTTCCCCTTCTGTCAGTGGTGGAAGCATAATATGGATGTGATGCAAATGGAAGAAATATTGTGTTGTAGTAATCTAGGAGAGAGGCAGTAGGTCTGGGGTAACTAGCATGCCTCTTGGAAGCTGTGCATAGCAATGAAGACATGTATCAGGGAGGCAGGGTTTGGAAGAGGGCATCATGATGTATAGACCTGACAAGATGACAGCATCTATCACATGGGAAATGATACTTCTCTTCTTTGAAATGCAGATTCTTCAGTTTAATTTTTTAAATTGCCAGACGTTTGGTGTGAGCAGTGTCTTAGTCTGTTTTGTGTTGTCGCAACAAAATGTCCGTAAGTTTATTAAGCTCATACCTCTGCTGGAGATCCAAAAGCATGATACTGGCATCAATTTCCAGTGAGGTTTCCATGGTGGATAGAGAGACAGAGAGATACAGAAAGGCAGAGGAGAGACAGAGACAGAGGGGCAGAGAAATAGGCAGAGAGAAAGGCAGGGAAACAGAGAGAGACAGATAAAGAGATATATCGCACTGGGAGAAAGGAATAAGGAATCAAGGGGCTTTTAATTTTTATTTATTTATTTATTATTTATTTTTAGTTTTTAGTTTTTGTTTTGTGAGACAGGGTCTCGATTTGCAGTTCAGGCTGGCCTTGAGCTCATTTTGTAGCCCAGGCTGGCCTCGAACTCACACCAATCCTCCTGCTTCACACTCCTGGGGGCTGGGATTACAGGCGTGCACCACCATGCTCAGCTCTCAAGAGAGTTTTTAATCATAATCCACTCTTGAATGAACTGATTTGGTTCTGAGAGAACTACAATAAACCCTTCTGATACGGTGTCTCCATGCCCTAACCATATCTTAAATATTTCACTACTATCTTAACACACAGGGGATAAAGCATCCAGCACGGGAACCTTTGTTGAGGGGGACTGAAACTGCACTGAAACTGTACCCAAAACATAGCAAGTGGACTTTTGGATCCTGGAAATTGACAGAGTGTAACTGGTATGATAGGTATGGAAGTGAGGAGAGAGATTTGAGTAAATCATAAGGAACGGATTTGATTCAGACATACTTATATTTGGGAGAGACACACAAGTTGACTTACATGTGCTTAAATCTCAGCTTTTGGAAGAGACATCGCCATTTTGCTTTTAGTAGTATTTTCACTTTATATAGTCATTTTACATTCTTCCAGGAAAACTAAAAATAAAATTAAGAGATTAACATGTTAGGGAGTTTTTATATTGTACACAAGTAAACTCAGGTTTAGATAGGGTTAAAAACATATACAAGACCATATAGGTAGCAGAGGCAGGTCTAAAAGCACGTCATTCATGTTATTTCTGTGTCTTCTAGTCCATCTTATCCTTAGATACTTTCATATTCTCAGTCTGATCAACTCCTTGCTGCCACTAGGTCACATACAAACTGCATTCAGGTAACACCATTCTGATTCTGAGCACTGGTAGTTTTCTTGTTTTCTTTTTAATGTCCTGACCTTAGGCACGGGGCTCAATTTCAGCTAGATTAGTGATGGTGAACCTTTTAGAGATGAATGCCCAAACTGCAACCCCAAACCCTCTTACTTATTGCTAAGTACCAACACTGCAATTAAAGCCAAATACTGAAACTTTAGTTTAGAAAAAACAACTTATACATTAATCTCTTTTGTCTTAAAAGAAAAACAAATAACACATGTGTCATAGTTTCACCACCACTGAGCTAGCTACTTATCTCACTTGTGTCCAAAGCTGTATGCTCTGTCTCTACGTGAAATACAAATGCTTGGCCACGATGGTTAAAATGAAGTTCTGATGCTTCTCAAGGTTTCTAAGATCCATATGATCCAGTAAGCAGACAGAAAGCAAGTCATAAAAAATATTCATACATCGTGACCAAGGAGGCATCATCCCAGAGATCGCTCAATACATGGAAATCAATAAATGTAGTACACCACATAATCAGAAAGACAAAAACCATGTGTCCACCTCAATAGATACAGAGAGCCTTTGAAAAAATTCAACATGCATATCACTGCAGAGAATTTAATCAGGTACTGCTGTGGGAGGGAACTGACTGTGTGGAACTGACTCATGGAACACCTATACTACAGCTTCACTTTCACTCCACTGTGAAGTGTTATCCTACCACAATGACTAGGTGTGAGACAGCTGTGGGAGACAGATAGGGAAAGGCTGAGGGCTAGACATAGATCCCCTGAGAAGTTCAAGCTCAGGCAACAGGGACACAGGGCCTGCATTGTGTGGTGGGAAGCCAGAGTCTGGTTTTCAGAGATGGCTGGATCTCATGGTGATGGCACTGAGTCCAGCAGTCTGCTTGGGTCCTTGCCCTGCTGCTTACATGCAGAGACCAGTGGCCTGATTGCCTCTCTGTGTATCAGTGTGAGCCAGTGCATGTTTAGGCCTGATGCATTGCCATGGGCTAGGGTTTACTGATAAGAGGACCTGTTAAACAGAAGGGTTACTGTCATGGTTGATATATTGTGTCAACTTGGAGAGTCTAGAGGTTTGACTGAATGACTCAGCAGGAAGCCAGGGTCCTTACTTTGTACACATCCTGAGCCTATGAAAGAGGAGGACATGGAGATTATGTGAGTGCTACATGCCCCCTCGGTGGAGGTAGCCTGTTTACAATGTAAGGGAGGGAAAGAGGCTGCTTGCTGCCATTCCTCCCTTTTTGCTGATTGTTTTAGCTATGCTCTGCTGACATGAACATTTGCCCTCTGCCATGTGCTATTCCGCCTCTGAGCCAGCCAAGTACGGACTGAAACCTCCACAAACTGTAAGCTGAAGAAATCTTTCCTTCCTTCATTTTGGGTGTTGGGTGTTTTCTCTCAGCAACAAGAGAAAAGTAACTAAGACAGTTACCCTGGAAACTTACAGGCTAATAAGGAAGGACAGAGGAGACTGTGACTTGCCAGATTCCAAAGATAACAGGTCCTGGAAGAAGAAAACATATTTGGAGATGCATAGGATTTTTTTTCTTTAATCACAATGTTTTCTCCTCTATTTTTTTCTTTTTTTGTTTTGTTTTTGGTGGTGTTTGAAATTTTATCTCCCATTTTCATTTTCCCATTGTCAATTATTACTATCATTTTTTGTTTGATTAGATTTTTTCTCTCTTTTCTTGCTCTCTTTTTTAGTTTGTTCTCTTATTATGTTTTCTTTTTTTCTGTCTGGTTTACTATTGTTTAATATTACCCCTTTTCTTGTTTTTTGGCTACTTTTGTCTAATACTATTAGTTTCCTTTTAATGCTTATCACCTGATTGAAATCTTGATATTTTTATCACCTAATTGACATGTTCCATTGCTTAGTTTTTCAAATTCTATTTGTTCTTTCTCCCATTTCCCACAATCTATATGCTTACTAGTATAACCATTAAACTTACCAGTATAACCATTAAGGTTTATGAATCAATAGATAGGTAACTATATCTTAGTGTGGCCTAACATGTTCTATTGTTAATAAAGGCAAAGTTCTAGGAGTAATATTTGCTGTGTATCAATATCTGGCTTGTCTTAGAATTTATACTTTTACTGTTGATCTCTTATCTTTGGTCAGGGTGGTACATTATTGGTTCTATTGATTATCAATACCCAGTTTTTATTTGACACTAATGTTCTTGATTTCAGTACTTAGTGATGGTGACATTTGTTGCTGTCAATTAGTTTTCTCTGTATACTAATGTTTGGATTGCCTGGGAGTCATAAAAAATATGGTGGACCATTTCTGGACAACTGAATACTGGGCCAAATAAACTGCAACCTCCCCTCCCAAATAAATGGAAGTAGCTGGATTCTCAGACAAAGGCAAAACCAATACTTATCTATGCCCAAAGGATATTTCTGAAAAGTAGACTTTAACTAGACAGATCTCCATTCTAGCAACAAAGCTACACACTATACTCAATTTATAAGCATCAGCACAGAGAACAAATACACAAAAAAAGAAATATGAGAAAACAAGGCAAGTAAATGCCCCCAAAACTAATAACTTCTCCAGAGCTGATCCCGCGGGGCATCAAGACAGGAGGATATCAAGTCACATGGCCAAAATAATAAATCAGATCAATAGGGCGTTTGGTGAATTCAAAGCTGATATAATTAAAGAGATGATAAACCTAATTAAAGTAATGATCAGCTAGTTTAAAAATGCATTAATAAGAAAACTACGGAAGCTAAAGAAAGAGATTTGAAAAAAAAGATCCAAACCATGGATGTCAGCATAGAAAAGAATTGGATTCCATAAAAAGTGTCAAACAGAAATCCAGGAGATTAAAAATTCTACTGAAAGTATGGGCAGCAGAAATTAACAATGTAAAGACAGTGTTGGTTTAGAAGACAGGGGTATGGTTGGCAATCAAGTAATGAGCGAAATCTTACATGCAACAACAAAATATGAAAGATAGGTCCAATAGCTGCTAGATAATGGAAAGAAGACTTATTTAAGACAAATTGGAATTAGTGGAAAATCAGCACAAAGGGCATAAAAAAACTTGCTTATAGAAGTAATAGAAGAAAATCTCTCAAACATAGAAAAGGAATTTAACATACAGATAAGCAAGAGACATAGAACCCAAAATAATGATCAGCAAAGGCAACTCCAAGACACATCATAGTCAAAATACCAGAAATCCAACACAGGAACAGAATCTTGAAAACTGTTAGAGAAAAGCAACACATCACTTATATAATGGAAAACCCATTAAAATTATATCAGACTTGAAAACACAAATATTTTTTTTTAATTTTAAAGAAAATAGCACAAAAATAAAAAGAACAAGAGCAAAATACAAACAACACAAAGCAAGGACATTAAAAATGATACAGGATTTCAAACCAAATGATAGAGATCAACAGTGGTTGTTATATTACATATTGTGATCTTCAAGTTGTTCAGATTACCAAAAGAATTGAAGATTGATCAAATTGTTAAAGAGAATAAGAAAATAATAATTTAACAGAACATTAGAGACAACACTTAGTGGCACTAGGCAGGATTGTAGGAATTCACCATTGGTTGTTATACTGTAAACTGACAACACAAATCTTAAAGGCAAGGAGAGTATGAAGTGAAGTGTTTCAAGAAAATACTAAAAAAAAAAACTTTAAACTCTGACTGGCAGATCAGCAAAATTCTTTCAAAATTCATGGAGAAATAAGATATTTCCCTGGGTACCTAAACAAATTCATGATCACCAAACCATCTCTCCAAAAAATTCTCAAGAATATCCTAGAAAGAAACAAGAAAGCTAACAGTGGTAAAATCTTCACAAGAATAAATAAATCAGACAGAGCACACAATTATACAGAAGCAAAAGAGGGAATCAGCAAGAGGAAAATAATATAATCACAGGAATAAGTCAATACCTCCCATTTATAACCATCAATGTTAATCGTCTCAATTTACCAACCAAAAGACACAGATTATCAGAATGATTAAAGAAAGAAGATCTAACAGCATTTCCCAAATTAACAGATTAAAAGATAAAAGGATAGAAAATTATATCCCATGTAATGGGAACCTGCAAAAAAGTAAGAGCAGTTATCCTACCTTCAGAAAAAATTAACTTAAAGCCAAAACTGATCAGAAGCAGCCAGAAAGGTCGCTATACCTTGGTTAAGGCAATCATTCATAAGAAGAGATAAAAATTACAAGTATACATGCACCAAACAGTATTGCCCCAAACTTTGTAAAATAAACTCTACTGGAAGTAAAAGGTCAGATAAATATCAATATACTATAGTGTGAGACCTCAATACCCTACTATTACAGACAGACAGACTGACTAAACAAAATATCAAAAAAGAATAGTTGATTCAAGCCTTTGAAGAAATGGACCTGGTACGTGTACAGATTTTTCCACCCAACTGCAGTAAAATACACCATACTCATCTTGGCTGGACATGGGACTTTCTCCAAAAGAGACCACATAACAGCCAATAAAGCATGCTTAAGTAAATAAAAAAGTATCAAAATTTTGCCATGCATTTGATCAGACCATAGTGCAATGAAACTAGAAATCAGTGGCAAAAGAAACTACAGAAATGATACAATGCATGGAAATTAAACAACGTACTCTTGAGTAATCAATGAGTCACAGACGAAATTAAGGAAGAAATAAAAGAGTTCCAAGAAGTAAATAATAATGCTGGTGCAACACACCAGAACTATGGAACCCCATCAAAGGAGCCCTAAGAGGAAAGTTCATATCCACACTAAAAGAAACATAGAGTAAGCTTGAATCAATAACCCAGATTCTACAAAATTCTACAAAAACAAGATTCTACAAAAACAAGAACAATCCAAATCTACAGCTAGTACAGCTAGTACAAGAAGGAAATTATAAAGATCAGTGCAGAGTCATTAAAGTGGAAACTGCAAAAAATTAAAATGAATAAATGAATCAAAAGCTGCTTCTTTGAAAGCATAAGCTAAACAGATAAACCCTTAGCTGATCTTATCCAAAAAAGGAAAGAAAATGAAAAAACCCATTTAACTAGAAATGAAAAATGTGAAATCACAATGGATCCTGTAGAAATTCAGATGATTATTAGCAACTACTTCACAAACTTGTATGTTAATATTGGAGAATTTAGAAGAAATATAGATATTCCTAGATACATATAAATTACAAAATCTGAAAGAAGACATAGAAATTCTGAATAATACAATATCAAGCAATGAAATTGAAGCAATAATAACAAAATCTACTGGTTAAGAAAAGCAGTACTCTCAAAGTCATTCCTGGGAGCTAGTATTATCTTGAACCGAAAACTAGACAAGGATCCAACCAAAAAAGAGAGCTCCAAACCAATTTCTCTAATAAACATAGATGCAAACATCGTTAACAAGATACTGGCAAATAGAATGGAGCAAATCATCAAAAAGATCTTATTCCATCAGAAAGTATTCTTGCATCTTAGAGATGCAAGGATGGCTCAACATATGCAAATCACTAGTTATAATCTATTGCATAAACTGAAATAAACGCAAAAATCACAAGATCATTTCAATAGACGCAGAAAAGCCTCTGACAAAACCCAACATCCATTTGTAATTAAAACCCTGAAGAAAACAGGTATGGAAGGATTGTATCTCAATCTGATAAAAGCCATTGCAACAAACCTACTGCTAACATCATCTTAAATGGGGAAACACTGAAGGCTTTCTCTGTAAAATCATTATTAAGGCAAGAATATTCACTGTCAGACTTCTGTTAAACATAGCCCTCAAAATATTAGCCAGAGCAATCAGATGAGAGAAAGAAATAAAATAAATGTATAGGAAATGAAGAAGTCAGAGTATCATTATTTGTAGATGACACAATCCTCTTCTTACTAGACCCCAAAAATTCCACTAAGAGACTCTTGGAATTAATAACCAATTTCAGCAATGTAGTTGGATACAAATCAACACACAAAATCATTAGCATTCCTATACACTAATAATTCACTAGAAAGAGATTAGGTAAACAATGCTACAGCTACAGCTCAGAGAGAAAACTGATACCTAGAGTAGAAAAAGAACTCAAAATTTTGACACCTGAAAGTAAAAGACAAAATCAAAAAATGACAACTGAAATGAATAGACACTTCTCAGAAGAAGATTTTCAAATGGCCAATAAATATATAAAAACATGTTCAACATCTCTGGCCATTAGAGAAATGCACATCCAATAATACTGAGAATTTTGCTTACTCCAGAAAAAATAGCTATCATCAAGAAATAAAATGAGAAGAAATGCTAGAGAGGGTACAGAAAAAAAGGATTCCTTCTATATTTTTGTTGGGATTGTAAAATATTATTGCCACTGTGGAAACTAGTATGCAGATTTCTTTAAAAGTTAAAATAGAAATTCCATTTGGTCCAGCTATTTCTGCTGTTAGTATCTACTTGAAAAAATTAAAGACATTATTTTTAGTTATATAAGCTACGTTCAGGGCATCACAATTAATAATAGTCAAATCTTCAAAGCTGCCTTTTTGTCCATTAACTAACAACTGAATAAATATAATATGGTGTTTGTACACAATGAGGTACTTCTGCTATAAACAAGGACAAACTTGAGTCATTTGTAGGACAATGGATGGATCTTAACATTAAGTCAAATGAATCATATGCAGAAGCTTAATATTGCATGGCTTCTTCTATATGAGAAACCCAAAGTATAATTAAAGTAAAGAGCAAATAAAAGATAATAGGAAACAGCAAGCAGAGCTTTTATGAATGGGAAGGGGACCGTAAAGTGGTGGGAGAGAGCAAGACGGGGAAGGAAATTGTTTGTAAAATGAATGAAGAAGTATCATATATGTGTACCAACTCCCTGCAACGAATGTAATCATTTTGTGCTGTAGACATGTACTTAATAAAAATAAAAAAAGAATACAGTTTACCTTTCATTTCCAACTCACCAAGATTTCCTTTTGGTGTTGTAGTTTTGGATAAGACATGCAGACAAGACATAATGAAGGGGTCATATTTGTCTAAAGACACGAGGGAGATGTGCCAAAGGGGTAAGGCACATTTCTGGCAGAGAAAATATCCAGCGTGAATCCTTCCATGGTGGCAAGTATGAAGGCTGTACACCAGGCATAGTGAGAAGGGCAGCAGAACAAGGGCAGAGTATGTGGGTAGAGGTACCCAAGGCCAGACAGTGCTGGGCTTGTCCATAAGACTGTGTAGAGCCTTGTGCACTATTACAATAGCTCATGTTGGATCTCAGATAAGATGGGAAACTGTTGGAGGGTTCTGAGCAATGAAGCGAAATGAACACACTTATTTTTTAATAGAGTCCTCTGGATGGCTTTGTGGAGAATACATTGCCAGTGAACAGGAATGGAAACACAGAGGCTGTGCCGTTAAGTAGACAGCTACCGGAGTAGCCTGGTTGGGGGATGAAAAGGGTTTAAGTTGGGTTGATCACTGCAGGTAGCTTCAAGAGTTATTCTGAAGGCGGGCTTATGTGAGTTCTTGTAGTACAAATATTAAATACTGGAGAGAGAGAAGGTTTATACTTGCCTTGAGAAACTGGAAGAAGTAACTGGAGTGAGGAAGACTGTGGCAGCTGCAGATTTAGGAGAGCTAGGAGCTTGAATTTGGATTTGTTAATTTTGAGATGCTTCTTTGCATCCAAATAGAGGAAGAAGTGCATACAAAAGTCTGTAATTCAGAGGAGAGTATAGCTGAGAGCTGGGGCTCTCTTCTTCCACCCACACCTGGGTTGTGGGATGGAGGCTTTTCCTTGGCAGTTGCACTGCTGAGAAGACTTAGGCCTTATTTGCCTTTGCTCCAGCGTGTAGGTTAGAGTTCCATGTTGAGAAAGGCCAGCCAAAGAGACCTGGGCCTGCTGCTCTGTCCCCCATTCAGCAAACATTCAGCTCCTAGAGTATGGTGTCACTCAGACAGAAGCACCCCTCTGGTCCGCAGCCAGTCCCAGAAATTGGCCTAGAAATTTTGTCCAGAGGGAAAAAGAGGCCATAGAACAGAGAGTTCTAATCGCTGCCCAAAGGAATGTATTGGTGTTCTCAGACTTACATTAGGGGTTGCATCCCGATCAACCCATGTTAAGTTGAAAATACAGTGAGTTAAAATGCATTTACTATACTTAATCTACCAAACACTTTATCTTAGCAACACAGTATGCTGTAGAGTACTGGTTATTTACTGATTAACTGGATGATTCAGTTTGCCTAGTGTTGCAAGAGAGTATCATACCTCATATTGCTAGTGTGGGAAAAGATCAAAATTCAGAATTCAAAATCTGATCCTACTGAATACATAAGTGTCATTTTTTTCACCATGATAAAGTAAAAAAATTTGTTAGTTGAACCTTTGTAAGTCAGAGACAATATGTACTTCATTTGCAAGCACATTCGGAGTTCTAGGTTAAGGACAGGCTCCAAATCCATCAAAGGACTACATAAAGGAGATAGAACTATAAAACTCTGAGAAGAAAAGAGAAATGAACTTGCATAACATCTTATTTGACAATAGATTCTTAGTTATGACACCAAAAGCATGAACAGCAAAAGAAAATTTAGATAAGTGGATCTTAATCAGAATTATAAAGGCCAGTATGAAGAAAGCATAAAGAAAAGCTAAAGAATGGGCAAAGTATTTTCAAAATATAAATTTGGCAAAGAGTTTGTATTTGTAGATTATATAAATACTATACTATCCAATAAGAGAAAGATAATCTGGATGAAAGTGAGCACAGTCAGGATAGACATTTTCCCAGATAAGGTGTACAAATGCCCCTGAGTGAATTAAAGGTACTTGACATCAGTAATTACCAGGAAAATGCAAATAGAAAGCACAGTGGGATACCTGTTCATAAGCACTAGGATCACGGAGAGTAAAAAAGGCAGATATTTACATGTTTTGGTGAGAATATGGAGAAATTGAAAACTTTACCTACTGCTGGTGGGACTAGTAAGTGGTGTAGTCACTCTTATCAGTCTAGACTTCCTTAAGCGGTTACTCAGAGTTACAATAGGACCCAGCAAGTTCACCCTTAGCTATAAACAAAGAGCAATGCAAACAAGCATATACCCCTGCAAAACTTGTACACAAACGTTCACAGCAGTAATACTTATAATAGTCAAAAGGAGGAAATAACCTTAAAGAAAATAACTAGGAAGTGGATAAAACATGATACATACATAAAATGGGGTGTTATTTAACCATGAAAAGAATGAAGTACTGATACTTGCTACAATATGATGAGACTTCACAACATTTTTCTAAGTATAGAAGCAGCCACAAAAGGGCACATGTTGTGATTCCATTGATACAAAATGCCCAGAATAGGCACATTTATAGAGGTAGAAAATGGACTGGTGATTACTAGAGTTGGAGAAAATGAGGAATTGGGTGGTGATACACCTCAGTAATAAAAAGACAGTCCAAATGCAATTGGGCAAAGAATCAGACTTGACATTTTTCCAAGTAATGTATATGAGGGAGTGGGATTTCCTCTGAATTGATGAAAATATTCTAAAACTTACTGTGGTGATGTTTGTACATATCTGTAAATATACTTAAAAAATCATTGCATTATAATGTTACGGCTTGTGTCTAGATGTCCCCTCAAAGCCTCATGCAGTCATGGGGAGGGCTTCTAGAATTTGTGATTGATTCATGGTCCAGTGTTGGGATTATGGGTGTGAGTGCTACATGCACCTTGGGGTGGATCACCTGCATACAATATAAAGCAAGCAAAGAGGCTTGCTCTCTCTGCGCCTCTCTTTATGCTCTTGTTGCTTTTGCTGTTTTCCAACGCCATGAGCTCTTGCTGTCTGCCACGTGCCACCCTGCCTTGGAGCCAGCCATGTATGGACTGAAACCTCCATAATCTGTGAAGTAAATAAACTTTTCCTGCCATAATTTTTGGTACCTGGTATTTTGTCTCAGCAATGAGAGAAAAGTAACAAAGACATATACCTTAAATGGGTGAATTGTATAGTATGTGTCATGGATTGACAGCTGGTGCTCAATTTATAATACCCAGATGAACTGAGTAAGCATGGTGCTGGGTGTTGGAGGCCCACCTGGAGATTGTTGCCAGCAGCACAACTAGAAAAGAAGAAGTTAGGCTGTTGGGAGCTGAGAAAGATTGTTGAGAGCTAGTAGAAGTTGGGAGCCTGTTGGAAGCGGAAAGAAACTGTAAGGAGCTGTTGGTTCTCATCATGCTGGTTTTCCTGATAAACTTGACTGTTTTAATCCTCCAAGGAGCTCAGAATAGCTTTTTGTTGCTGAGAATAGCTTCAATTAACTTTTGGGGAGCTCTGGTCCTCACTCTGAGTGTTGCTTCCTGGCTCTAGAGGGGAAGATGGTGCACTACTCAGTCTCTTGGAGAAGCTTGTGACATTGGCCTTCCTGATGGGAACTTGGCTTTCCTGATCATTGGAAGAGCTCAGGACCTCACTGTTTCTGGCTGTCGTACTTTTCAGGTGAGATCTGGTTCTCATTTTGAGCACTGCTTCCTGTCTCCAGTGTAGATCCCTCAGCCTGCTAGCACAGACCCTTCATCCTGCTGGCACAGATTTTCTAGATTCCACCACTGACCTTTGGGTCTTAGTAAGATCCATGGAATAGGCCAGCATAAGATATTTTCATGGGCTCTAGGCCTCCAGCTTGACTCATGGGATATATTGTTATGGGCTGTAAGTCTTCAGCTGAATTCATGCAGGACATTACCATGAGATCCAGACCCTCAGCTGGATTCTTTGGTCTTTAGCGTGTGGATAGATTTCCTGAACTCTCTTGTATATGATTCTTTGGGTGGCTATTATAAATAATCATAAAATATGTGCCCTGTATTATATTGTTCACCTTGCAAAAACCCCCAAACAATATAGTTTGTGAATTCTCTCTCAATAAAGCTGCTATAGAAAGATGACATTTGTAATAATGAGGAAGGTCCAGAAAGTGAGCTGAAGAGAAATGTCTAGTAAAGTAGAAGAAAACTCTGGAGATTGGTTTCATCTAAAAGCCTTCTTTTGCAGTATAAGGGGTATTTTGCAGGCTTTGTTCTGAAAGTGATGAAGAGCATCACTTGACTGAAATGTTGCAATGGTTGGAATATGGTTTGTCCCTCCAAAGGTCATGTTCAAATTTCTTACCTATTGTGAGATGTTAAGAGGTAGGAATAGGTGGGGGCTTTATGTGTTGATTAGGGCTATGCCCTCACAAACAGATGAAGTCATTCATATACAATTAATGGATTAATGTGGTAGTGGATTACTTCAAGAGTATGTCTGCTATGAATCCAGTTTGGCTAAATCTTTCATTCTTTGTCTCTCCCTACGTGATGGCCTGTATCAGACCCTTGAGATATTTTGCTAGCAAGTAAGCTACCACCAGAGGTAGCTGGTTGACTTTGGAACAGAATCATGAGCCAAAATTCATCACTCTTTCTTATAACTTACCAGTGTGTGGTATTGTGTTATTACCAACCTAATGTAGGCTAAGAAGTATTTTAAACAATTAAGGCAAATAGACTACTCTCTTGAGATTTTCTTTAGAGCAAGGAGTAATGGTAGCTCAAGGAGGAAGGAAATATGTGGATTCTTCTCTTCTGAATGTTTCTACTTTCTTAGTTTATTGATGTGCTGTGTGTTAATAGAGAAATGTACAGGGTGCTACATGAGCTCAGACTAAGGTCTGGGGATTTACAGGTGGTTTCCTCGAAGAAGTGACATCTGAACCCAGTCTTCAAGGTTGAGTGAGAGTTTGCCATTAAAGAAGTGTGAAAAAACTGCATGAGCAATGGTGCAAAGTAGAAAACATCATGACATTTGTAGGAATCAGAAGAAGCTTGGTGCTAATAAACTATAAAGAGCAGCCCAATGAGAGAGAGAGAGAGACAGAGAGACAGAGAGAGACAGAGAGAGAGAGAGAGAGAACGAGAACACAAGCTTGCATTTCAGTCTGAAGGGCATGTGCTCTGATCAGAACATCTTAAATAAGGAGATCAAATAGACAAACAGCTCTGCAGGCTGTGGAAGATGGATCTCCAGTGAGCAGAGGTGAGCAGGAGTTGTGTAAGTGTAGGTACACCCTAAACTAGGTTAGTCTGTTAGTCAATAGCAGAGAACAAACAGAGAGGTGAAATTGTTAAGAGTTGGTGACTGAGGGGAAGTAGATAGGGGTGTATGATGATGGTTTTGGTGGAGATGAGAACTAGAAGAGGATAGGCAAGTGTTATGATCCTGAGGAGCCTCTGGGGTATCAGGCTGGAGGTGTCAGGTGGGCTATTGAAGACAGAAGTTAGGTGAGATACTGGAGCTTGAAATATAGACTTAGAAGACACCCGCCTACAGAGCTCTTAAAATGATGAAAGTAGATTATGTTACCCAAGCAGATTGTCAGTGTCGAGAAGAAAAGCCAACAACCTAATTCTAGTGTACGAAATGTAGAAAGAGGAGAAGGACCCTATGAATAATAATGAAAGGTCATTATTATGAGGAGATCATTCAAGGAAAGAGCTAAAATTACCAGTGAGTGGCTCACAGCCCAATGTAGCAATGCCTAGTTAGGATTGAAAAGTGCTCATGGCTTGCCAGCATCCTCATTACTGGAGACAGTTGAAAGAGAAGTTCCAGGAGAGTGGTGGGGAGAAAAGGAAATTACAGTGATTGGGAAGTAAGATGTGAAGACAGGTGAAGAAAACTCTTTCTGGATTACTCTAGAAGAGAAGTAGAATAGAGATAGGCTGGAGGTTACATTAGCTGTAGAGAGCATTTCTGTTTTGGAAGGTGTTTGACCATATTTGTGGTCAATGGGAAAGAACTGTGACCAAATGTGAAGGCTGGAAAGAGCATAGGAGAGATCCCAAGGAGAGTGGGTAGAGGGGTGGCCATGGAGATAAGAGGAAGAACTCATCTTCTGTGCTAGGCTGAGTAATAACCCCCAAAAGATGTTCACCTCTTCAATCCCCAAGCCTATGAATATTATATTACATGGGATTAAACTAAACAGTGAGGTTCTTCTGAATTATCTGGATCAAATTTAGATGAGATCACGCATGTTCATGGTGGTATGGCTGTAGACTATCTGCGTCCAATTTAAATGCTATTACAAGTGTTAGAAGGGGAAGGCAGAGGGGGTAGGAGAGAAGGCAGCGAGGCCATGCAGGACGAGACAGAATGATGCAGCCATCAGCCAAGGCATGCTGGCAGCCACTAAAGACCAGATAGGGCAAGAAACTAACTCTGTTCTGGTTTCTTCTGAAGGAACTAGCTCTACTGACACTGAGTTTTAGTGCTGTTAAGACTCATTTTAGATTTCTTACTTCCAGAATTATGTGAGAACAAATCTTATGTAATTTCAAGTCACTTCATTTTGGGGTAATTTGTCACAGCAGCAACAGGAAATTAATATGTTTACTGATTCTGGGACAAGAAGAAGGACTTAATTTTGAGAGAAGATAGACAAGAATTTAAGTAGGGTGAACCTAAAGTTCTGGATTAGTAAGCCAGGTTGTGTTCTAGATTGATGAGTGTAAGATAAGGAGGTGGGAAGAAAAGGTACTGGAAGTAAATGACACAGGCAAAAGAGAAAGAATTGACGACAACTTTGAGTCTCTAAGACTGCTGGAGACAACACCTCTGCAGTCCAGCCGTGGACACACGGCCACACCTCCCAGATTTGACATTTTCTGCAGCTTTGCTAAGTTACTCTAACAGAACAGCAAAAGAGCTGATTATGAGTTTACCTCAGGGTTGAGGTTTCGCAGGCTATGGAAAGAGGGTAGTGGAATGTTCTGCTGGTGCCCCTGACTCTGTCTCCCACCTGCAGGCCCATGGGGTATGGAGAATGGGGTTGCAGGAAGGATGGAAGCACTTCTGTTGGGAGAGGCTAGGTGAAGCTCAAGAGCAGCAGGAATAGTGATTGTTGGTTGGAATGGATGAGACTAGAGGGTGAAAAAATTCTGGGAAAGACGTAGAAATGTGGGAAGAGGGAACAGACGGTCTCACGGTGTGAGTTACAAGAGGGAGAGAGAACAGGATAAGATACAGGACTGAAAGGATGAAAGGATGGTGCCTTGGGAGGTCAGCAAGCAGAGAGGGTCAGCCCTGGGGTTCACAGCCTGTCCTGAGGCTCCATAGTTACCTAGGATCCACTTCAGTGGTGGGCATAATAGAGTTTTCCAGAAGGTAATTCCATCATGGTGTGAAGTGATAGTGTTTAAGGATTGTGCAGCTGAAGGATTTTGCTTGTGAGATTACAAGTTCCACGGTGCCTGGCTTCCTAGGTGTTCAGGTTGGCTCCCTACCTTCTATGGGTTGGGTGGTGCTCAAAGCAGACCCTTAGCCACTGGGATCTCATGGCCAAGTGCTTCAGAGGGTCTTGATTCTACCGTGGCCAAATTCTTTCCTTCAAAATAATTACAGAGCTTCTGTGGGCTGTCTTCTCATGTCAGGGCCAGCCTGGTCTACCTTATAAACTGCCTGATGAATCCACCTTTTGAAGCCTGGCTCAGTGGCCACCTTCTCCAGCAGGCTCTCCTGATGCTCTCTACCTGCTTCCTTTCCCTCAGGAGTGGTGCTCTTCCTTCCTCGGTAAGCCTGAGCTCTGCACGCATGCTCTTATGGGGTTGCAGGGTCTTCTCTGTCTATCTTTTCCTCTCTCAGCCCATGGTGTCCTGTCCTGGTGTCCTTTGTGTCCCCAGTACCTGAGAGAGAAGATCTATAAACAAAGGGAAACACACCGGGAAGACCACTTCTGTGAAGGAACAGTTAGAGTCAGAGGGCAATTGGGAACATGTTTGAAGGTATTTGAGCTTCCTGCCCATTTTAGCTTTCCCTGGTAGACCTACTGCCTTACTTAAAAGCAGTTGCCTAAAAACTCATTGTCCAAAGTAAAAACCCACGGCCCAGTGTGTTCTTCCCAAGACCAGCCCTGTCTAACTGCTAGGAAATATCAGTTTCTGAGTGTAACTGTGCCTGTGTCCCCACCCTTCAGCATGGCTGATTTAAAAATTACTTGTCTCTTTGTCACTGTCCTACTTCTTCACATGGCTTTTCCCCTCAGACCTGTCACCTGATCTGGGCATGAAAGAGATAAAGTTTGGAGAGAGGCCTAACTCCTCCTGAACCTTATGTCAAGTCACATAGTTTCAAAAACCCAGATGCAGCTTGAATTTACAGTTGAAATCCCATGGAAAATAAATGACAGAAACAGCTGAAAGTCCCGGCTCCCAGCTTCAAGCCTCCCTTCCCCCCACCCCCACCATTTTTTAAAAAAAGTTTTCTCCCTTTGCCTCTTCAGAACATGAAACCCAAGCCTTGCACAAGAGTGGGGTGTTGATTTGGCCCATCCAGGGATGGCAGCTGCTGGAAGGGTGTGGGCGGGCACGGGGGCCTTGAGCCCTTTCTGGAAGTCCTCAGGAGAATTCTGTTGGAGGGTCCTTGGGGGCTGCCCCCTCCTGTTTTGCGCAATCTATCTTTAGAGAACTGCAAGTTC
Organism: Dinomys branickii; assembly: GCA_004027595.1. Lineage (NCBI taxonomy): Eukaryota > Metazoa > Chordata > Mammalia > Rodentia > Dinomyidae > Dinomys > Dinomys branickii. Next base: position 49,493 of record PVLD010011775.1, read on the forward strand.
ATTTCTCAGAAGGGCCCCTGGGCTGAGATGGCTTCTAAACGGACAAACCACTTCCTGCAATCTTTAACTGAATTGGGGCTGGGGGGTGCAGCCGGGGGAGGGAGGGTGCCATTCAGACTTGTCCAGCATTGTCTTTCCATAGCCCACCACAGGTTCTGGGCCAAGAGAGATGGAGCAAAGGAGGGGGCCCAGAGCACAAATGGGAGGTCACAGCTGCAGAGTAGGCTTCTTCCTGGGACCGGCCACTAGGGGCCTTGGGCGAGAAGGATTCTGTTCTCACACCCATTTCAACTGAGACCCTCCTGCACATGTTCCCCAAGACCCTTCCTCAGCCAGCGCTCAGGAGGCTTCTCAGAAAGGACAGCTCTGTCTAAATCTCTGCTTGGTGTCACAACAAAATGGGTCATCAGAAGGTGGATTTACTAAGATCCTTCTGACAGTTGGGTGTAGTGTAGAAAAGTAGACTTCTAGCATCACCTCAAGTGAGTTCAAACCTTGTCTCCACTCCTTGGCATCTGTGAGGACTTGGGCAGGTGTGAACTTCTGTATACTTGAGTAAACTGTGATTATGAACAGTAACTGTCTTAGAGGATTGCTGTAAGGTTTGCATGGGATTATATATGCGTAATACTCTTTTCAGGGCTGGACATACACAAGAAGTTGAATGTCTGCTACTTCTCGTTCCCTTAAGAACAGTAGGAAAAATAAAAGAGGTACTTTATGAGTTTTGCTAAATGCCAGGCCTTCAACTACATAGGCACTGGCTCATTTGATAACTGCAATGACCCTATAAGGTCAATGATACTAGTGTGAAGTACTGGGGCCTCACAGAATCCCAGGATGCAAGTGGAAGCATGTTAGTGGGTTACTGGCTCTAATTACAAATACTGTCCTTTCCTTCCTACCTGGGTTCCTTGGGACCTGGAACAACTTCATGTGTCTTCATTTAGGGCTACATTGTTCTTTATTCCATGCCCTTCTGGCTTTCATAAAAGTTGCCACCTGGCCCATATCCTGTACCTGCCTAAGTCAGCTAGGTGATGGGCCAATGAACTAAGTACATGTGGGAGTCTAGGAACTGGCCTGCCATGTTCAGGGAAAAAATACAAAGCACTCAGTTAAATTTGAATTGCAGATGTAAGACATATACATCTTTAGTGTGCAACTGTCTTAAATATTGCATAGGATATACTTTTTCTACATAATTGTTTGTGGTTTATGTCAAATTCAAATACAAGGAGGCAACCTCTCTGGGAGAAGATACTTGGTGTCTTGTAAACTATGGAGGCAACTATGGCTTTGGGTCAGGGGACCCCAGATCTGTTTTGTCATTTTGTGCTCTGTCACTTGTGCCCATTTCCTAGGAGAATTATCACTCCTTTCTAAACATCCACGTCATCAATTTTTGGGGAGGGCATAATAAACCTTTCCTGGCTCTAACTTTCAGTGACTAAACGGTTGTGTCACATTGGCTAGTAGAATTCCACATCAATGATTTCAGGTAGCATTTATGGAATGTTCTGTTCAAAGGAAGAAATGAAAGGATTCATGTGGCTTGGTGATAGCTTTGAGCTAATCACAGTCTGCTGGAGAGCTGTAGACAGGCAGAGAGGCAGTTGCAAATGAGTTCACTCCATGCAGTGATGGAACGCTCGCTCAGTGCTGTGAGAGACCAAGGGCAGATTTTTGAGGCGATGTCTGATGGAGCTCAGAGGCCCTCAGGAGATGATGCTAAGCTGGGTATTGCAAGAGGAACATAATTGCATGGCCAAATATCTCCTATCAAACCTGCTCTTTGCTTTCACACAATCAAAAATTATACTTAATCTGTTAACTGCGCCATCATTTTCCCATTTAGGCTTAATGAAGCATTCCAGGTGACTAGCATTCTGGACTGCTGAGTATCACTTATTTCCTTTATGCAGAAAAGAAAGCCAAGTGTCAGAGGCATCTTGGCCAGATAAGACAGCTTATAAGCAAGGGAATAAGGATGGTTCCTAATGCAACTCCTAACTACTGTATCTGTGAGCCTGTGAGGTCACTAAACTTTCTAGTCCAGCCTAAAAAACTGTAGCTAAGAGGAAATAGGAGAATTGAGAGCTTTAAAGACACAAACTGCGATGGAAAAGGCAGCTGGGTGCTGTCTCTTGGAGGCCTGAGCTGCCTTTCTGGGCCGCCCTTAGAAGTCCAGCATTCCACAGAACCCCTTTCTCCAGCATGGTGAGGTGAAAGCAGGAGTAGGTGGCCTTTATTGTATAATGAAAGGTTATCTGATCATGTCATTTATTTGATCACAAAGCTCCCTGATGTTTCACTTTAAGCCAGAACCTTGGAAATGCAGAAAATAGATCCAACTGCAAGCCTGACCTTTTCTATGCACCGAAGACTGATGGAAAAAGGAACTAGAACTGCTCCTCAAAGACAATTCTTTCTGCAATTCAAAGTACAGGGGTTCAGCTGAGGTGTGGAAGGGGCCATTACCCGGAGAGCTGTCAGGTTTCAAAAGACAGGTGTCTGGCGTTCATCTACACTGAGGGGGCCGCTGGGGGTGATTGCTTTGTATTTGTCTTATTCTCATGTTCTTTCTCTTTTGAACACATGTGCTTGTGTTATAGTGGTAGACAGTGACATACAAATTAATATTTGAAACAGCCACATCAAATTTGGAGGCATATAGATATTTTGGCTCTAGGAACATGGGATAATCATATTTCATGTGTTATGCCTATGCCTGTTTGCAAAGGAATCAATTCATTAGCTCATTCATTCATTGATTTCTGGATTGGCATATTCAACAAATATATACTGAGTCCCTATTATGTGCTTTATAAACTCTGTGCTAAGTGCTGGAGGTTGGGAACTAGGAGAATGGAGTTCATATAATTTATGTTAAACTCAACACTTCACTAAGTGCAGGTGGCATGGAAGCCATGCACATATCTGGATTTGAAACTGGGCTCTGGCACTCACTAGCTTTGTGTTCTTAGGACATTCACTTAACCTTTCGAATCTCAGTTTTCTTACCTGTAAAGTAGGGCTAGTCATTACTAGTTTCTTACAACAACCTGGCATCTAATTGCGTGTCGGCATTGTACACATTGTATAGGGAATGATCATGACTCAGAGACATCTGTCCTGCCGCCGAAGCCCACCCCATCAATGAACAGCAGTGGAACTGAATGTTGAATCCTGATATTCAAATTCTAGGCGTAGTACTTTTTCCATTTCTTCCCAACTTAGTTTAAAGACTAATTAATTAATTAATTCTTAACTCTAAGTGACCTGGAGAAACATTTCTATGTTCCAGGGCCATGATCTATTATGAATAGACCCCTTGGAGACCATTTATTCTATGCTGTGAAGATGACAACTACCCCAGCAACAAAATTAACTTTACTTTTAGGGTTAAATACAGTCATGGTAGAATTTAGCATCTATGTACACCTAACTCCCATGACTGAGAAGTATAATTTGATATTAAACCATTTCTTTTTTCTGTGCAGTATTGGCTCCTAAGTATCCCATCCGCTTTTGTGGATTTTTCTTTTTCTTTCAGTGAATTACCTTTGGGAACCACACTCTCTTGATTCCCTAGGTAAGGAATGACTATTTTAGCCATCTTCTACTCTGGGCAACAGAACGACTGCCTCTGAGTGTATCTCAATCTCCTTCTGTGGACTTGGGTTCCTTGCCAAGCCAGCCACATAAGCCCATCCTTTCCTCACCAACACCAAAATCTCTTGGGAGGAGTCATGTTTATGAGTGCACTTCCATATGAGTTTGTAGAAGGCCTTAAAGTTGCATAGTGCTTGGACAAACACTTAGCACCCTTAAATCTTTGGATTTCAGTGTCATATTCTGTTCCAATAGTCTGACTGATAGTTGGGTCCATATTTCTAAAACACTATCCATTGTGTAAGCTGCAAAAGACTTTGTTTTAGTAGCTTTTAACAGTGAGTAGTCTTTGAGAAACAGACACTGTCCCCATGTCCTAGGTTGACATTTGAGGTGTCCAGTAGAAAAGTCGTAAATTTTAAGAAACATTCAATATTCAGTTACATGTATAATACATAATACATTCTTAGATTGCAACATAATAAAATACCACAAGTAAGGCTGAAGTCCTGTTTAGATACTTCTCCAGGGAAATCAGTATTACTATTTTGGTGAATGTTCTGCTAGAGTTTTCTGTCTTTATATAAAAGTGTGTGTACCTTGATATGTATAAATATGTATTGTAACATAAATTAAATAATTTCATACCTTGTATCACTGTGACTTTTCTTTGAAATCATGTATAGATCTACTGCATTCTTTTAAAGGAATCTTTAGTATTTGTTAATGACGATGTCACACTTATTTCACCATTTCTGTGTTGAAAAATCTTTTTTCTCCTACTAACACTAGTTGTGTATGTGGCTCCTTATGCAAATAAATATGCTTTATCTGAAGGATTCACACAGAGGGATGGAATTTTTGCTTCTGCTTGCAAACTTCAGTGTTGGGAAATTCACTGGTCTCTGAAATGGCAACTGTCTCCTCTCTTCTCATTGGAATGAGTGCTCTAGGTGAGCAGAGAACCTTGGCTCCCGTGGTTTTAGAGCTATCCTCTGCATGGTACAAGTCTAGTAGTTGTTTTTTCGTATCTGATAGTCTTTTTCATTCTGTCACTGAAGCAAGGAGGAGGTGAACAGAGGGTTAATGGAAAATTGAAAAGACAGCTCTCGGAAGCTTTTATCTTAACAGGAAAATGAATGATCTGTATTTTTGAGTTACGGAGACGTAAGTTCTTGAAGACAGCTCCTATGTCCTAGTCTTTCACAACCTACCTGCCTCAGGGAGGATGACCCTGAATCAAAGAATCTCACCTGTGTTGTTAGCGGTGCAGGAGGATTTAGAATCAATCTTTTAGAAGTGGAGACATGTTAGAAAGTTTTTTTGACCTTGGATAAGCAGTTTTGCTATCGACGTGCCTGTTTCCAATCATTTATTAGAATGGGCAGTGATCACTGCCTTGCTAGGTTATTGAGACTGTTGAAGGAATGAACTCAGATCAGAAAGGTAGAATCTTAAGAGCCAGTGTAAGGGACAGCTTGGCGCAGTGTTTAAAAACATATGCTCTAAATGGTTCATTTCAAACCACTCTGAGGCTCCTGTGTGAAGGGTCAATAGAACAATTCCAGCTCTTGGCAGAAGGGGACACTCTTGCACTTTCTGTACATTGTCACCAGCTGAAAGGATGGGGCAAAGTTTTGTCTCCATTGTCCAATTTAGTTCTTGGGTCATTGTATGGGTGGTGGGTTACACTGCATTCTTGTTTGGAGATTGGGCATTTCATGACTCTCCAGTATGTGAAGAGGCCTGATCCCAGTTGATTTAACTCATTTTTTGTCCAGGACAGAAAATGCTGACCACACGGCCTAAGTGGCATATGAAGAATCCAGCACAACAGACAACCATTGTACTGTGGAAACAGCATTAAGGGACCCAAGTGGCCCCTGATTTTGCATGATCTATTAATGGAGGCGTGAGGCATGGTAACAGAGGTGGTATTCTACTGCTTCCCACAAGTAATGGAAGAGATGATGTGCAGTATGGATTCCAGGAAATAGAATTTTAAGGGTCTGGCTGGCTGGGCAGTAGAGCTAGTTCTGACAGAACTACTGTTGTGTAGATGAGTGGTTATGGGAAACTCTCAGTGTGGGAATGGGCCCATGTAGTGTCATTTCCCCTGCTGTCTTATATATTGGGAGCTTTGAAGAGTTCTAGAAAATGAGCGAGACATTTGATAGCCGGGGTTTCCACAAAGTGCAGCCAGGCCTCTCTCATACCTTGTGTTGCTTCTGGTCTGATGAAGGACATCCAGACTGTACTCCTTTCCGGGTATCACTGTATACTTTTTATTCTAACAAAATTTTTGGCTTAAAAAAAAGTGAGAGAAAAGCACAATGACTTCCCCAAATGTTAACAATTTAGCTACTTTGCTAAATTTTGTTTGTCATATATTTCATATAACACCAAATGTTTTACATAATGCTGCATATTTTTTCTCAAATTGAGAGTTAGTTATAGAAATGATGCTCTTTCCCCTTTAATACTTACATGTATATTGTAAGAAATTACATTACTACCACTAATCATCAAAACCAAGGAATCAACATTAACACAAAAATTATTACCTAATCCATGGACCTTATTTGGATTTCATCAATTGTCCCAATTGTATGTTGTGTGGCAAATGGAAATACTGACTCACACATTGAATTTATGTCTCTTTAATCTCTTTTAAGTCTGTTTTTATGGCAATGATATTTAGAAAAGTACAGATGAGATATTTTGTAGACTGGCATTTTCCACAATGTCTTCTCACGTGTAGGTTCAGCTCACTGATTTTCAGCTAGTGCATCGTAGAAGCAATGTTACATTATTGTCCATCCACTATAGCAGGAGACACATGTCATCAGTCTCTCTTGGTACCTGTGGTATCCACTTTGATTAAAGTAACACTGGCTAGCTTTCTCCACTGTAACATTACTGTCTTTCCTTTTGTAATGAGTAGGTATACTGTTGAAAATATTCTATTACGTACATTTCTGTTACCCTCACACTGTGAGCCAGTAGGTTTGTTCACACACTGATAATTCTTTTATGAATTTATTACTATGATCACTGTCAAGAGGCTATTTTCTATTTATACTGTTCTTTTCACAATTGTTAGTTGTCTGTTATAAGGCATAGATTTCTCTTGTTCTACATTTCTTTACTTAAAAGTTCTTTCTTTCTACAATGGCTTAAACACTTGGGCATATGTGATAGGAGATGGTAATCAGGTGTTAAAATTGTGCTTTGTACTTTGCAAAGAATGTTCATGCAAAACTTCTGCATGTGTGCTGCCTAACCCAACTGTGTCAAAGTTGAAATTAGTGTGGTTCTTCTGTTACAAATGAGGAAACTGAGGCTCAAAAAGGTCACTTCATCAGCCCTTATGTTACAATATATATTCAGGATTTGATTTTGTGAGCTCTCTCAGAATATGGCAGGTGTGTTAGTTGCATTTAGATCTTCTAAACACCCAGCCAAACAGGTGCTAAATACTGGTTTGTTACGTGACGGTATGTGTGAATGAATGAACAAAGGAGTGAGTAAAAAACTTCCTGGTTCCCCACATCTCTCCCTTACCTTCTTGTTGATTCATGAAGCTTCTTTCTGACTCTGTTTTAGGAAAGTCCAATGCAGGATCTTTCTTTGGCGAAGGAACACTTATGCGCTAAAATCTAGAGCTTTGCTGAAGAGGATGAGGATGGGCAATTAGCAGATAAGCCTGGGTCTTTGTGTGTCTGAGGCGGGAAGAGGGGAAATGGTGATGTCAATGCAGGGGAAAGGACACAGAGAAAGCACTTCCCAAGCTGGGTCCTTCTAAAGGTCTCCATTGTGGAGAGCAGCTGCACCCTCGTCATTTCCCCTTCCCTCCATTATCTAAGTGCCATTAACCAGGCCAGGCAGGAGGCTTCCACTAGCTTCCAGGGGCTCTCATCCGGGGCCTGGCGGTTTCATGGTTTCCAGCTCACGTGAGGCCTGAGGTCTCTGTCTCTAGTTGTTCATGCTTTTAACCCCAAATGCAGCTCAGCGTGGGCCACTAAGTGAACAAGAATAAAAATTGTTAAAAATAATTTCAAAACTTAACCAAGAAACCAACCCCTGGGTATTACGGAGGGTTGCCTACCAGGTTACATTAGGAAGAAGGAGTGGCCTATATATATTTAATTCCTGTGAGGTTTTCATTTTGGGTCCCACATGTTTCTGGGGAATGGCTGATCTTGTAATTGAAAGCTATAGCTTCCCTTTGACTAACATTCAGCTTTCTCTATTTTATATACAGAATATTGGGTCAGATGAAATAGTGACTACAGTAGAGTATAAAAAGTGGAATCACTCAGAAATGCAAAGCTACAAGTGGTCAGAGCTAGGGCGAAATGGATCCCATCTGCTGAATGTACGGGGACAGCAGCTGTTTAGCTCTAGCCATGTTAGAATACAGAGGCAGTATTGCCAGATATCCGTATTTTTTCAAATCAATAATAATCTTTTATTCAATTTCCTTGAAAGTTTTGCATGTACTACTAAGACGTCACATTTACAGTCCTAATTTTTGGAAATATGGCAGCAGTCTATGGAATAGGAGGAGACAGAGGACTCTATAGAAACATCACTGCAATTACCAGTGAACAAAATGGATTCTTGCTGCAGTCACTAGGAAACGTTTTCATCAAGGTATCTTAAATGCTGAACTGAAGCCATAAGTAGAAAAATGTTTCCCTTTTTACACATATATGCACTGAAGAATACATTATAATGTTAACATAAAGACACATTCACTTGTATGAAAAGCATACTACCTTTTCTGAGGAGGAAATATAAATGCAATACTTTTCAAACTTTAGAGTATATAAGAACCACTTTTATTTGATAGAAATATAGTGGAATCAAGAAATGCCATTTTAAAAACATGCCTTCATGTGCTTCGGAAGCAGTTATAAATCAGTGATTACATTTAAAGGAAGAGCTTGTTTAATCATCATATCACAAGCTATTCACATGTTTGACATTATAAGTTATTCATAGTCCTCAGCTTGCAATGCTGTTAGAATTTTAGGTTTTTCTACATATATTTATCTATGAATAACTTATAAACAAAATTTATGGAAGACTTTTTTCCTTTTTAGTTGGCTAAACCATATTTTTTACAATCATAACTCCATCAAATGGCTTTCACATTGTATTTTCACCACTGATAGCAGAATTGCAGGAAAAAAAAAAACCTTTAAACATATGTCTCTATGTACTTGTGACTTTATTTGTAGATAGCCATATTTTATAGAAGGCAGAAATACTTTTTTGTGTGTGTCAGATATACTAATTTGCAAATTCATGCAGCTATGTGAATTTTTTTTTGAAGGCCACATGGTTCAAACAAAACATACCTGCCAGGGGCCTTGTGCCTTTGGACTACAGGTTGATGTCAGACTTGACCAGTCTCTAAACGATTTTCTTCATATTTCTCACCCTAAAATTCAAGGGGCAGTGATTCTTACTGGTCAGTTCCTTTGCATTACCTCCACCCTACCACCTAGCTAGTATTTGTTGGAATTTGGGATGAGGGGAATAGCCAGTGTGGTTTCCCTCTGAGCCTGACAACGATGTCTCTCTTCCCTGGTCCCATGCCTTCAGAGCAATGAACTTCCTCCCTCTTTCAGAAGCTGATACCCCTGCTCATAATGAACCAGTGGCCTTAAAAGAATTTCCCTGAAATACACTGTGTCATTATTTTTAAAAAGTGATTGCAACTCGTAAAACAGTGGGGGTGGCCAGGTCAGAGAGCTGGAGCATGAGTTAAAATCACCAGGGCTCAGAGAAGTGGCTTAGCTTTGCTGTGCTCTGAGCAGTAGATTGCAGGTAGCAGTTTTTGGAATCTTTCTGGTCACAAGAAAGTTTGAAGAAAGGGTGGGGGTCAACTTAAGGCAAAGCCATTTCTTCTGCAGAGGAAACTCTAAATTGCTTTCTCAGCTCTTGATGGGTCAGACGGGTGATTTAAGCCATGTTGATAAATGCTTGAGTTGTTGTCCCCTCCCCCTTCCCAACCCCCTTCCAGGCCGCGAGGATGGAGTTGGTTTGTAGGTCATCTGACTTGACCCAGAAGCTCAAAGAGGCCTCCAATGTGGACAGCTGTTAATAATATTTGGAGGATCTTTGTGTGTTTGCTCTCACCCTGAGTGAACTGCAGTGTAAGTGATCTGATTCTGCCACTCCAACTCAGAACAGCAGCGACTACCCTTTTATTTACTCTAAAAGCAAGGTCCTTACAGTCACATGCACGACCCTACCAGTCTCCCCGATCACAAACATCACATCCTGCTGGTCTCTGCTGCTCACTGTGCTCCTCCTGCTCTGACATGCTGGCGAGACTCCTGCCTTAGGCCTGCGCCCTTCCTTCCTGTACCCACAGAGCTGACACCCTCCTGTCCTCTCCTCGGGTGTCCTTTCTTCCAGGAGCCTACCTTGTACCCTGCTTAAATGTGCAACCATCCCTTTTCATACTCCCCTCAACTGCCTATCACCCTGCTTCTCTCTGCCTTTCTTGATTTCTTTCTTTCTTTTTCTTTTTAGTACCAGGAGTAGATCTCAGGACCTTGTGCATACCAGGCAGGTGCTTGTGCCGCTGAGCTATATCACTGGCCTGCCTTTCGTGATTTCACTTAATTTCTAACACACTCTGCAACTCACTTATTTATTATGGTCCTCTCTGTCTCCCTCCAGCACAGTATAGAATGTGAGTCCAGCAGGGTAAAAATTCTTCATTTTGTTGCTGGGGCTTCCTAAATGCCTCAAATGAAGGACATTCAATAAACACTTGTTAAACACATGGGGAATAGATCCCATTTCCTGCTCAAAGAATTCAAGGAGTGGTTGGGATGAGGCAGGCAGCCTTACTAAAACACAGACTAAGCATCCTGCTCTGCCTCCCAGGGTGAGCAGCCCATTCACCTTTCCATGGGAAACCACCCTCAAGAAAGGAGGTTATGTAACCTTGAAGCTTTTCCTAATCAGTTGTACCATAGAAGGGTGAAGAAACCTGACTGGTCGGAAGAGTGTCTCCCACCTCAATTTCTCCAGCTTCCTGTTCTAGGAATGATTAGCCGCAGCAGCCAGAGAGAAACCAACGGAAAAACACGTTTCCTCCAATCTCCCTCTGCACCTTGAGCATTGAGGTTTATGAAGATTACGGTAAAGCTTATCCAAGAGCCCTGCGACCACTGCCATGCCACGCTCCTTCCCCTGGCTGGTGGTGACGCAAGGCCCTGCTGGAAAGAGAGGAGCGGGGTATCCGGAGTGGGGGACCTCAAAGAAAATGCCTATGAGAAAACACGAGCTGTTCGCAAAGATCCAGCCGTGGTGCTTCCTGCAAAGGGAACCGCATTATGTTGGTTTCCTATCCCCGAACTCTCTTCTCCTTTCCAGCTCTCTTCCTCTGCTCTTTACAGTCCTCACTAGATAAAGGAATTGTCTTGTTTACAGATCAGATTCTGCTGCAAGGAGATAGTCTGGGGACAAGATTTAAAGGCAGACATATGCACACATTTGAATTGTGTCCCTGCGGGCTGAGTTCCTGTGTTCCGGGTCAAACAGCTGCCTTTGGGGCTGCGCATAGAGGGTGTGGCAGAAGTTGCCAGTGGAAGGAAAGTTTGCTGCTCCTTTCTGGCTTGGGTGCAGGCCGTAGCTGATGCTGGTCTCTGGGTGCTAGCTGGGGAACATGCAGCTTCTGTTCAGGAACCAGTAAAGCGTAACAGGATTCACCATTAAGGAGCAGAAAAGATGATGTCCTGACTTCTTAAATTCTCAGCTAGGTACTGAGTTAGGTTAAAATAGGAATCTGTGGGTCTTAGCTTGTAATTCATGGAAAAACAGCTGTGTAACCTTAAAAGTTTGTGCTGAGTGTTCCCAGTTGCCTAACATTTTAATAGTTTGTTGCAGGCCTTTTGTTAAGTTTTAGGTTTTAAAACAGAATATTATTCTCCATGTTTGAGTTTTTATAGAGACACATGATATAGGGAAGCACAGTTCCATTCTTCCATTCTTTTTTTTTTTTTTTTTTTTTTGAGATAGGGTCTTACATGTAGTTTAGGCTGGTCTCAAACTCACTATGTACTTCAGGCTGGGTTGAAATTGCAATCTTTCTACCTCAGCTTCCCAAGTGCTGGGAACACAGGCATGTGCTATTATGGCTGGTTAGTTCCAGTTTTTACATAATAAAACATAAAAAGGTTTTTTCCTGCTCAACTGCACAGTAAGATCATATGAAGGATTTAGTAAGAGGAGAATGATCTCAAACAGGCAATGTTAGAACAATGGGGTAAATATGAAATAGTGTCAGGGACTGGAGAGTAGATTTGGATTAAGATTTTACAGCGCTACACAAATTTGTTTACCAGTAAACCACTTATTGTGTGATCTTTTATAAGACAACATCAGAAAAATACACAAATCTTAAAAGTACAGTTTGATAAATTAAAAAAAATAAACACACCCTAGCACTTAGCATCTAGATCAATACGCAACCTGGGATCAAAGGTCCGGGTGACCCTCAAGCTACCTTTCCATCTCTCAGTCTCCCAGGGGAGAGAGTTATTATCCCGAGTTTTAATTTTTCTTACTTTAGAACGTTATGCAAATGGAATCATAGAACACATACCCTGTGGTGTCTGGCTTATTGTGCTCAGTACTGTGTTTGTGACTTTTAGCCAAGTGCTTTTGTGTGGCAGCAATGAGAGCTTTCTCCTTGCTAATATTATTTTGTTATAAAAAATATATTTTATCTATTGGTTCTATTGTTGGAGACACTCAAGTTACATCCAGTGTTCCAGAATTACAATTATGGACATTCTGGTTAATTTGTCAGGATACTCTGACTTTGAGGATTTAATTTACATTTCCTGCAAATGAGTTTCAGCACCTTTTCTTGTTGGTCATCTACTGCATATCTTTTTCTGTCGAGTGCCTGTTAATATTTTTCTTATTTTTTCTATTGTTCATTTTTCTCTTATTGACTTAAAGACTTATTTATATGGTCTGGCATTGAGTCCTTTGTCAGGCATATGAGTTGCAAATGTCTTCTGTCACACTGTGGATTACCTTCTCATACTCTTTATGGATTCTTCTGATATAAAGATTCAAAATTTTACTGATTTGCTTATGTGGAACAATTCTTCAACCATTGAAATGAAATCAAATTGATCACGGTATATGATCTTTTTGGTGTGCTACTGATTTTGATTTGCTAGAATTTTGTTAAAGATTTTTGTGTCTGTGTTAATCAGGAATTTTATTTTTATTGGATTTGTTGGTTTATTTATTTTTTTCCTTGTTATTTTGAGCAACAGAGTAATGTTGGCATCATAGAATGAGATTGGAAGGATTCCTTCCTTTTCTGTTCTATGGAATCGTTAGTTTGCGAAGCATTGGTGTTAGCTCTTTATTGTCTCCCTAGTGTAAGAATCTGCAAGAGTAAATGAAGTCTGAAAGGTACAATAGATATTGTGAAAGGGAAAGAAACTGCTCAAAAAGAAAGAACAACTGGGATGAGGGAAAGGAGAAAAGAAAGAAGGAAGGAAGGAAAAAAATATATACACATACACAAGATACCAAGATATTTGTACTACTAATTTTTGTTGGTTTATTGGAAGGAACAGTCACTGCTTAATTTTTTGGCCAGTTTTACATGCTTGTACCTGGTAATCTGATCAACTACTTTGAAGATAATAATAGACAATATAACAACCATTGTTGAATTCATATCATCTTGTTTTTTGAAGTTCTGTATCATTTCTAATGTTTTTAAAATTATATTTTATTCTCTTTAAAATAAAGTTTTGTAAAATTCAGCATTGAAGACAGATGGTCTTGAATTTTCTTTGTAGGGAAACTTTTTATTTATTTTTGATTCAATATTATTACTTGCTACTGGTCCATTCAGATTTTCTTTGACATTCTCTTAATTCAAAAATGATAGGTGATATGTGTAAAAAATTTGTCCATTTTTGGGTAAATTTTCTAATTTGTTGATGTATAGTTTTTCAAAACATTTCCTAATGATCCTTTGAACTTCTGTAGTATCAGTTTTAATGCCTTCCTTTCTTCTCTAATTTTATTTATTTGAGGATCTCTCTCTCTCTGTTACTCTAGCTAAAGGGTTTTCAATTTTGTTTACCTTTTCAAAGAATTTATTCTTAGTTTCAATACTCCTTTGTATTAGTCTCTTAGACACTTCCCTATATCTACACTTTGATCTTTATTATTTCTTTTCTTTTACTAATTTTGCATTTAGTATATTCTGGATTTTCTAAGTCCTTGAGATGTACCATTAGGTTGCATATCTGAAATAATCCTATTACTTTTTTTTTTTTAATTTTAGAAACATAAAAGTACAAAAACATATTGACAAACAGACACCAATTATCATAGAAAATAGTACAATCACAACTAATCTATAGACAAGGTGATATGGTCTCAACAGTGGTTATTGCTTTATCCATTGATATCTTCGAATTGTAAATGTATGAACCCATATACAGACATGCAAATTTAGTCAG
>PVLD010011776.1:0-23089 GCA_004027595.1 Dinomys branickii
AAAAAAGAAAAATGATACTGCTAATAGTAACAATTATAATAATAATGAAGAACGGTGGTCAGGGACGGGTGGCTAGAAAGGGCTGTCTTAAGACCTGCCTGTGTGTAAGGAAGCTCCAACCCAGCAGGCTGACATTCAGCAGTAGGGATTGGCACAGGTAGTAACACTAAAGGATGGCTGGGATGAGGTGGGCATTATGAGAACTACTTTAGACCACTTTCTCCTCTCTCTTGCATCTAAGGGGCAAGAGATGTTGCAAGGGATGCAGGGTGCAAAGCCTTGGCCGGGAAAGGTGTGGCTGGTACATAGTGACAGTTCCTTTATTTCTTTTAATACATGCGAACCTCCTGAATGGCTGGCTCCACAGTAAGTACTGAATAAGGTACAGGACAAGAACCTGCTTTTAAGAGATGGAATCTATCTGGGACACAGGGAAGCAAACGCAATGATGAGGACCACTACTCCAAAGGGTACACCAGGTACAGGGGACGGGGGGGAGCTTCCTGAGTGTCTCAGTTACTTTCCTTGTTGCTGAGACAAAAAGGAGGAAAAACTTATTTGGCTCGCAGCTCGTAGAAGTTTCAGTCCATAATTGGCCGGCTGAAAGGCAGAGTGGACGGCACAGGGGCATCACAGAGGAGAAATAGTTCACTGCAGGCAGAAGACAGCAAAAGCAAGTAAGCAAGGAACAAGACAAGCCTCTTTTTGTCCCTTATATTGTATTAAGGCTACTGGGATTAGGGCCAAACCAATCAGTGGACTGGTTTAGTAATCACTCACCCTTAATCCTAGCATTGCACCATAAATCAATCACACACTGTAGATTCTGCCACCGCTGACAAAGGCCCACCTATGACTGCATGAGACTTTGGGGGGACATCTAGACACAAGTCAGAACACTAAGAAAGGGACACAGAGACTGACATCAGAGGAAGTGACACCTGGCCAAAGCTTGTAGGATGGTGAGCTTGCCAGAAGAGTGGAAGCAGCATTGCAGGGGGCCCAGAGGCAAGACAGCATCGCAATCTGGGAACCGAGGGTGGAGGGACAAAGTGATGGATGAACACTGGCGCTCCTCTCCCCTTGGAGGACAGGGCTCTTCCTGAACGCAGTGCCCGAAGTTCTAGTGGGAGGGCTGTCTGAGGCTCCAGAAATGGGTCAGCTGGTTTGTCCAGCCTTCTCCTAAACTGCCACGCTACTCAGTGCTTGAACCTGGGGCTGGCATGTTTGCCACCCTCATCCCAGAAAGTCACTTTTATGATCAGTGGACAAAGGACTGCAGTTCCTTCACTGGAACACAGCTACGAGGTACACTGAGCTATACCTGGAGATGCACAGCTTGCTTCACGATACTAAGGGAGTAGACAATCTGTATGCATGTGAGCTGCACGAGTCCCTTACGTTCTCCAGAGCACTCTGCAAAATGGTGTGGGGCCCACCACTGAGAAGACTCTTCTACCAAGGCTATCTCTTGATTAAGTAACCATCTTGGGTGTGAGGGACATCCCAGGGAGAGTCAGCTACTGGGAGAGTTAATGACCAGAACTGACAAGGTGTCTGTAGATCACCAAAGACCAAGAGTAGGTGACTAGATAGCTAAAGTTTATTCTCAAAACCCATGACCAGATAAGTCCCTTGTTCTACTGGCAAGCCAGGCCCTAAACCAAAGGAGTATTAATCTCTAGGGACAGGAAAAGTCTGAAATGTCCATAAGCAATTTTTCACATAGTTTTATTTAATGTGCCTTTTTGGTTTAGGTAAAAAGACAGAATACTGTAGAATGATGGTAGATGAATACAAGTTCGGTTAGGCAGGCATTCTTCTAGAAGTTCTCTCTCAACTGGAACACTGTAGCTCTTTGTACAAGTACTATAGAACAGGCAAGATCTGTTTGTTTTGTAGCCAGGGAGCAATAATTACAGAAATACATTTCTGAGTTGGGCCTGGTGGTATATGCCTATAATCTTAACACTCAAGAGGCTGAGGCAGGAGGACTGCTGTGTGTTTGAGGCCAGCCAGAACTATACAGTGAGACCTTGTGTCTAAAACAAATGATCAAAGAACTACTCCTCCCACCCCTGCCAAAAACCAAACAGAAGCCCCTTTTCCATCTATTGGCAGAAACAGTCATAAAACTCCTCTGTTTTACTTCAGTGTTCCAGGGCTACCATTCAGGGGCCTTCAGGACCTCAGTATCTTACGGAACACTGTGCTGGCCTACTACACAGAAGGCATTACTGTAGTACTTAGGTGGAATAAAGTGGCAAGTCTTCCAGATGTTAGGTCAGGTGGTAGGCATGTCAGCAGGTGACACAAACCTTTGAAAATACAGTTTCTGAGTGTCCATGGTCTGGTGCATATGAAAAAGTTCACCAAAAGGAAGACAAAGCTTTTTATCCACTTTGTACCCCTTACTACTAAAAAATATACTTTAGTGAGTATATCTACATGCTTCTCTGACTTACATAAATGACATGAAAGTCCAGGTAATGAACAGATAAAAATCTGTGCTTAACTGATGGTTCTGTCCCTAAGAGTAGTACCAGCCAGTAGTGAATGAAAGCAATTAAGTAACGATACTTGGGATGACAAAGCATCCTTACGATGAAAAGGAAAACCTGTCCAGTAAGCAGAATGCTAAGTCATACATTTTGGGCTCTTTTGGCCTACAAAGAAAAATGCCTGAGAGAGAAACATATACCAATCCACTGGTAGTGTTAACAGTTTCAAAAGATGGTCAGGGACTCAAAAGGACTGGTAGCAAGGATGTTTAGGGAAAAGTTAAGAGGAGTAATAGAGGATTTGTATCTCAAGTAAATGTTCACCCTGCTCTAAAAATTCACTCAGGAGTAGCTCTTGTGAAGAGCTAGACAAAGTGACCCACCCCTGGGTGCTGGCTAGCTTCTTCCCCTAGAAGCCAAAGCAGCTGCTCCAAGGGCTCATGAGCAATGTGGCCCCAGCAGCAAGAAAGCGTGTTCTCCTTGGACTCTGATATGGACTTAAACTCACCAAGGCTGAGCTTTGCCAGTTGCTTAATATGCCACCAATATGTTAATCTGAGCTTTCTTGCCAGCTCTCACGTCACAGGTAGATGGGCCAGGCTGACAGACGGATTGTGTTAGACCTCCTTCACCCCGGAGTGGGCAAGGGCTTGTCCTCACCGGAAACGACCCTCATTTTGGATCTGGATGCACCTGCTATGCTTGCCAGACGTGAGCCACATCACACGTGGGCTTCACGAAGGCCTCGTTCACTGCAGCCACTGCAGTGCTCCTGAGGAACTCACTTTAACTGAGACAAACTAGGGCAGAGGGCTCATGAAGTCCAATGAACTTACCAAGTACTCAAGCGAGCCTCACTGAGGCAGGCCTAATAGAACGATGGGAGGGTCACTGAAATACAAATGAAATGACGACGATGATAAAGACAATAAGAACAACAACGAAAATGAAAAAGGGCTGGGGATACAGCTCAGTGTCAAGGCCCTGGGTTTGATCCCCAGCACCACCACCTCCGCCACAAAAACAAAGAGCAACGAGCAAAGTTATCGGCACACACTCGGCTTCTCCAGGATTATATATTAAGTATCTATCCCTGCTAAGACACGTAACCCTTACATAGATCTGGAAATGAAGAAAAAGGGAGAAGCTTAAGCAAATGAGAGACAACACAAAGTATAAACCACACACATTCAACCAAACTACAATTACAGTACAACAACTCTGTATTCATTAGCCACGGAGCTGAAACGGAAGAGCAAACGGCACCAGCCTTATGGTTAAGTGGAAATTGCTTTTGAAAATGGCATTCAAGGAAGAGTACGGAGCAGCTGAGAGCAGGCAGCTAGACCAACGTCCAGAAAGATGCCTTTGGTACTGAGGAAAAGGTAAAGCATATATTCAGTTTCCACAGGGTGCTATTTACACAAACAACATAACACTGCGACACACCCGCTGTGTGGGGCCCTCCCTGGCCCTTTGGGTTTTCAAGTCTGCACAGCCCAGAATGTCCCAAACCTCAGCCATCTGTGAAATGGAATCCTATGGTAGAAATGCATGAATGATGCTTATACTCTCAGAAACTGACAATTCTGCACTTAAAACCAAGAGCAGGGTGCTCTGTGCGCCCGAGTTAAGCAGCAAGGTGATCTGGAGGAGTTCAAGAGGTGACAATGACTCAGTGTTTCCTCCAAAGGAGCTAGAAAGGCAAGTCACCAGGCTAACATGATTATAACACAGCATGACAGAAGTTATAAACGTGTAAAGCAGCGAGTAACTCAGGGGCAGAGAAGATGGAAAACTGAGAAAGACTGTGGGAAGTCATAGTTTTGTGTTGAGTCTGAAGAGTTAAATAGGAGTTTGCCAAAGGATAAACTTGGAAAAGTAAAAGTACAGAGGTAATAAGAACACAGGTTTTCAGGAAACATGGCCGGATAAGTACGTGACAGCACCATCTATACAAATAATACTAAGTGCCTACTGCAAGCCAGAAACTGTCCCGTGCTAGAGGGATAACAGAGTAATAAGAGAGGCAGAATCTGTCTTTGGGAGGCTTACACATTTGAGGAGAAGAGGATGTTAATCCAGCGGTGTGAACGGAAGTCCAGGGTGCTGGGGATCTGCGGGAGGACTCACTTCCCTGAGGAATGGACTCTGACCAGACAGTGGGGGATTGCACACAGGAAGACGAGACTCCGATATAGGCCAGGGTTCCAGAGGAGCAGAGGAAAAGAGCTCCAGAAGAGAGGAATCAAGTGAGATGAGGCTAGAGCAAGAGATGGGAAAAGTGGTAAAAGATGTGGCTGGAGGGGCAGCTCCCCAGGAGTGCAGTCCTCATCCAAAGGTCCTGGGGGGTGGGCTGGGGACATAGTTCAGGGACACAAGAGCCTGCCTGGCAAGCACCAGGTCCTGAGTTTGATTCTTAGTATGGAAAAAACCAAAAAACAGGAAAGGCTTATTTCAATTTCAGCTGGGCATGGTGGCACGCACCAGGAACCCCAGCACTTGGGAGGCTGAGGCAGAGGATTGCTGTGAGTTTGATGTCAGCTTGGGCTACAAAGTGAGTTCAAGACCAGCCTGAACTGTGTAGTGAGACCCTGTCTCAAAAATACAAAAAAAAAAAGATCCTTAAGGAGTCCTGAAAGGGTTTATGGGGAGGTGTATAAGACTGACCTGTCATTTTAAGGGCTCAGGAGATGGTGCCCTGACCACTGCAGAGCAAAGCACCAGCCAAGTGCCTGTTGCAGCTGTCTAGGAGGGAGGTAGAAGCAGGACCGTTAAGACAGGAGGGGAAAGACCAAGATGTGAACCTCAAAGCCTTGCCTGGCTGAAGATTTAACTGTTGTCAGAGTAGGAAAAGAGGGGAAGATGGTGCTTCAATCAAGTTTACTTTATTTTTTTTTGGCGGTACTGGGGATTGAACTCAGGACCCTGCACTTGCTAGGCAGGCACTTATTCCACTGAGCTATATCCCCAGCTCCTTCAAGTTTACTTTAAAAACAGCATATGCATAGTCCAGCTTTCTCTCTAAAGACTCGACAGCAGAGCGTAACTTTATCACTGCCTTTCTGGTAATCAACACACTTACATCTCACCACAAGGAAACCCAGCATCC
Source organism: Dinomys branickii (assembly GCA_004027595.1). Taxonomy (NCBI): domain Eukaryota; kingdom Metazoa; phylum Chordata; class Mammalia; order Rodentia; family Dinomyidae; genus Dinomys; species Dinomys branickii. Next base: position 5,614 of record PVLD010011776.1, read on the forward strand.
AGCCCACTAGGGGTCCCTGGAGGCTGCATGAGACAAACAGAATTTTTCCTTGTTTGCAACTCTCCAGTTACATAAACCAAGTCATAGGGAAACGACAGTGAAAAGTCATTGGCAACTGATATGGCATAAAAGTAATATAATGAAAGAGCTCTTACAAACCAGCAAAGATATGAACATTCAACTAGAAATAGTAAAAAACCTTCCAATGTATAAATATGTATACTATTAGGATATTCACTGCACTATTTAATATGGTGAAAGCATTAGACATAATCTAAATAAATCTCACCAATAAATTAAGGGTAACAGAATACTGTACAGTTATTAAAATGGTTATACATACCTAGAGTAGTCAAAATAATCTTGAAAAAGAACAAAGAAGATTCACACTTTCTAGGTTCAAAACTTACTAAAATGCCAGTTTCACAGCACATGTGGGCAGACATATAGATCAGTGGAAAAGAACAGAAAACCTAGGAATAAACCACTGTACATGCAGTGAAATGATTTCAGCAAGAATTCCAAGACTGTTCTATGAAGAAAGGTCAATCTTTTCTGCAAATGGTGCTAAGAAAACTGGGAAACCACCTGCAAAAGAATGAAGTTGGGCTTTTACCTTTAATCATGTACCAAAATTAACTCAAAATAAACTAAATACTTGACTATAAAGGCTAGTTCTGTATAATTTCTTCTATTTTTGAAAGAAAAATAAAGGCAAACTTGATGACAATGGATTCAGCAATGATTTCTTAGACATGCCATCCTTAGCAAGGCAATAGAAGAAGAAATAGACAAAGTGGCTACAGTATTCAAGCTAATGACTTTTTTGGATCAGTTTACTGTAAGAAAATGAAAATAAAAACCTCAGAATAGGAGAAAGTATTCGCCAATTGTAAATTCAATAAGGAATATTTAGAATATATAAAGAATTTCTACAATTCAAAACAAACAATCCAATTAAAACTTAATGAAGAACACAGACATTTCTCCAAGGAAGATATGCTAATGGTTGATAAGCTCAGGACAAGACGGTGAATATGACTACTCATTGGGGAAATACCAATCAAAACCACACTGAGATACTGCTTCACATATATAAGAATGGCTACTACCAAAATAACAAAAAAAAGTTGTTGGCATGGATGTACAGGAAACAATACCTTCATATACTGCTGGTGGAAATGTAAAGTGATGTTAGTCACTATGGAAAACAATATGCAGTATCTCAAAAAACTTGAATGGAATTATCATACAATTCAGCATTTCTCCTTGCAGGTGTATATCCCAAAGAACTGAAAGCAGAGATTGAACAGATCATTTATGCGCCAATGTTCGTAGCAGTTTCATTCACATGGTGAAAAAGTGGAAATCAGGTGTCCACTGACAGATGACTGAATACAAAATATGGTAGAGTAGTCACTGGAATGTTACCATGGACTACCATTCAGCCTTAAAAGAAACAAAGTTCTGATAAACTCTACAATAGGAATTTTTAAAACATTATGCTACATGAAATATGCCAGACAAGGAAAGGACAAATATTGTATAATTATACTTATGTGACATATCTAGAAAATTCAAAATTCAAACTCTCAGAGCCATAAAGTAGAATGGCTGCTACCAGAGACTGGGAAAGGGCAAAATGGGGAATTACTATTTCATAGGTGCAAAGATTCAGCCTAGGATGACTAGAAAGTTCTGGAGATAGGTAACAGTGATGATTGTACCATAATGTAAATGTGCCAGGCACAGTCACACACACCTGTAATCCCAATGCTTGGGAGGCTGAGGCAGGAGGATCACTGTGAGTTTGAGGCCAGCCTGGGCTACACAGTGAGTTCAAGGCCCCAGCCTGAATTGCACAGTGAGACCCTGTCTCAAAAAGAAAGAAAAAAAAGGAAGTATATTTCATGCTACTAACATGTACAATTGAGAATGGTTAAAACGGTAAATTGCATGTTGCATCTATTTTACCACAACAAAAAAAGGTTTTAAAAATGGTGATGTGTGTGATGTGAAAAGGCTTTTACTATAGGTGGGAAAAATAGGTTACAAATTGTATCGGTAGATCACTTGTCCTTATAAAAACAAGTATCTTCTCAGAAAAAGCTTAAGAAAGGTTTTGCTTTCCACCTTGAGGTGAGAACTGTGATCCCTGCCTGGGAGGCAGGCTGGGAAGTTTAAACTTCCTTCATGCAGCAGTCAGGGGAGGCCAGGAAGGGCTGGCTAAAAACCAGCACTGACCAAGCCAGTTGCAGAGGTGATCACACCAGAGATAGAGGCCTTGCAAACTTGCTCTGTTCCTTTGCTTTTGTACCAGTCAGAAAGCAAGGCCGGTCAGGTCTAATGGGGTGCACAGGGTGCAAACTCTTAGGGTTTTCTTCAAGATTTATAGTGCTACCACGTGACAAACCAGAGAACACCCTCTAATACAATGCTGCTTGGATTAATGATTCCATCCGGCTTGGGGAACATCCATCTGCTCACCTGTGTACCACTGACAGTGGGGTGGACACTTTGGATCAAGGGAGCCTCCAAGTGCATTTTACATGGTATTTTCTAAGAGGCATCACATAAGCATGATGAGGGACTGCTCTGAGCAGCCCAGTCACCTCACTATATTTCAAAGCAGTTCAGTCACTGTATTTCAAAGAATGCTATGAAATGTTGACTTAAAAAAATATTTAAAAACACCACACAGACTAGAAGAACATTGAGGTGGAAGTCAGAACTGTGAGCCAGGTTCCAGTTCTGTCATTTTTCACTCAGCCACTCTTTCAATGTAGCACAGGAATATGTGAGTATCAGGCCCTGGGCTAAGTACTGAGGGCACAGGGAGAACCAGAAGAGATGCTTCTAGGTAAACGACAGTCTTTGTCTTCAGCAAGATGGTCTTTTACTTGGGAGGCCACTTAATCCTCCTATACATTCTCACCTTCTTCACTCAGAACTCAAAGACACTACCATGCGGCTGTGTCATTAGGAAACGGAACGGCTATCTCAGCACTGGCAACCTTCATGTTTGGGGGCTGATAATTTGTTTGGGGGGGTGAGAGGCTACAGCTACATAGTGTCATCCCTGGCCCCGACCCACTACATGCCACTAGCACCCTACCCTTGCCAGTTATGATGATCAGAACTGTCAGCAGACATCACCAAGCATCCCCTGTGGATAAAACTGCACAACTGATATCCTTTGAAATAGGATGGAATATATGAAAGCATTTTTAAAAAGCAGAAAACCCTAAGTCAGTTTTAACTCAGTATTACTGTAAACCCATTTATAAGACTATTTGCAAAAAAAAAAAAAAAAAAAAAAAAAACCTTTAAAAAATTTACAGTTTCCTTAGGAATGTTTTATTTGCTATTTTTATATATTTTGCCTACCATTAAAAGCTCTTCAGGGCTTTTTGGTTAATTTTCTTTACCCAAACAAAGTATCTTCATTACAACATACTTTTTAAATGTATCACTATACTAGCATGACAGAGTCAAATATAATTGCCATCTCCACAAAGCAAAAATTCTGTTTTCCTTGTCCAAAATCAAAGTGCTTTGTGCTTACCTTTTAAGGACAAGGGACTGGATCTTGTGAATTCTGTATTTGATGGCTTGTGCTGTTTACGGACTTCCAAGTACTCCTTAACTCTGGAATCAATGGTTTCCTTTAATAGCAAACAGACTTCCTGAAGTAAATAAAAAATTGGATATAACTTTCTAATTTAATGCAATGCAAAACAGTTAACATCTTAAACATTAAAAAGTCAACACAACATTTCAATTGTTTTTTAATTTAACTATGAATGTACAAAGGAATGTTAAATGTTTGTGGATAACACCACAGATTTAAATATGCTACGGAGATTTGTTCAAAATCATGATGTTGGTTCACTGTGAGAGCTGAGAAATTCATTCCATGTCTTTCACAATGGCAAAAATAAGATAGAAAGCTTAATTCACTACAAAACTCAGGATGACATGGTGATAAAATCAGTGAGGTAAAAAACATTCTCCTATAAATATCAAACAGTTGTTATATTGTGAGTAGAAGAGACAAATCACATGGAGCCAGGCCTGGCTGGGAGCAAGGTCCTGGGAAAGCACCCCTGGTGGCCAGGCTGGGGACTGTTGAGGGAAGGAGCCAGGAGTAAGAACAGTTCACGTCCTGGGTCCTGTGCGCGGGCACAGACAGCAGGGGGACCCAGACTGTGCCCAGACCACAGGGGCAATCCCCATCATTTCACCACACCCTTCTGTTTAGAGGCCTGGTGTTGCCAGATCTTTTAATCTGTTCACGAGGAGCCAGCAACAGTGATGTTTATATAAAAACTTCCCAGTTTTCAAATTTGGCCTAAAAATTTGAAAATGTAAACACTATCATTCATTAGTTTCTGGCCTCAGGTTTACACATCTACTGAAGGAAGAACACTGAGCAATGGGGGACACAGAAAGCTAGAAATTGGTAGTCTGACTTTTTCTTACACTCTTGCTGATGACACTGTATATGCCTAGTGGCTTTTGTTGAGCTTGTGCTATATCCATCTGTTAATGATGAAATAATTCAACTTCTCTTATTACTCTAAAGTAGATTGATATTTATTAGGTAATAAAAATAGGTTTTAATTCAATTTCAGCATGCTATACCACTAACTAGACATGTCAATTGGCTCAGATATTTGTGATATTTATAAAAAGATAAACAAAAAAGCCAAAACCTAACCACACATTGGAGAGATACACTGTGTGGTGTTTCCTGTACTACCAGGAAAATGCAATCTACTGTAGGAAGTGCGAGGAGGAACTATATACAAAATTAATACCCAAGGATTAACAAATCCAATTCGGGAAAGCTGCAGCAGGCTCAGAGCTGCACAGGTCACCTCAAACCTGTTTTGCTGGTTTCGTGCAATGTCATCTCAGGTTGATCTCTTAAGATTCTTTATACAGTAAAACACGAACAAAGTTTTAAACTGCTCTGAACAGCAACCACAACAAGATTTCCTTTATTGCAAATATTTACATCTCTCAAACAGTGTATAAAGCCCTTGATTTAAAATACAACAAGGAGTTTCTAGGTGAAACACCAACACTGGACTCTTCTCTCCTGATTTTCATTTTGCAGTCCAAAGTTGCCACCAGTGCCTTGTGGAATACACAGATATCTGTTTACAGCTGAGTGTTTTGGCATTGTTCACACAACAGAAAGGCAGCCTTGACTTGCACTGTTGTTTTAGCAATTAAAGAATTCTGCTTCACATGCAGGGTTCGGGTATGACTGAGCGAGAAAATATGTGAAAAACGTACATGGAAACAAGGATTGCTAAAATTTGGCCATAAATGCCCTATAAGGCTTGAACTAAAAATAGTATGCCAAGACTAGAGCACAGGCTTATAGCAGAAAGTTTCCCCATACAGTTACAAAGCTCTCCTTCCAGGCGTAGGGCAGGAAGACAGGCTGTGAGGTGACCAAGATGCCCAGGAACTGACCACACCACCCTCAGCGAAGCAGCCTCCTCACAGCCGGGGCAACGTACGAAAAGGAGAACTGCCAGCCAGATGCGAAGGGCACAGGACAAGACTGAGTAAAAGACACATACAGCATCTCATAAGCTTAATGGGGCCGATGCTCGCTTCCTGGAGCATCCAAGTGGAACAGTTTGAGTTTGACTGTTTGGGTACAAAGACTACTTGCGCCAGACTCAAAATAAACATATGCTTAATATATGTAATTAGCTCCTTTTTCTAAGAGGAACAGGATATTCTTAGGCTCTCAGTATAGAAAGTGAATGTTAAAATGCAATCAAACTCTTCTCACGGAATCCCAATCATGAGATGATCTAAAGATAAAAATGATAAAAGTATTGAGACACTGAACACAGGGTAAAGTTAGAACCTGTCTTCACTGGGCTCTTCTCTCCTTTCTTAGACACATACACAAATTATCTCAGGGTAATTTCAGTGTCAGTGAAGACACATTTTAAAGGAACCACCTAAAGTCGAGGCAGCAAACCATCTACTTTTCTTTGAGAGGGAAGCTGAGCTTGCTGGCAAGATGTGCGCTCTCGCAGCTGCCACTGCAGGTCTGGTCATGCATGGTACATCCGTGCTAAGTCATGTCTCACTGCCCTGAAGTAGGTTCTCATTGGAGCAATGCCCTGAGTAGGTACTAGGTGGAACGATGCGGTTGCGTGTGGCACGCTGAAAAACTCCAGCCTCATGCTTTCCCTGGAAGGTGATTCACATACTCCTGTCCCTAAAACAAGCTGCATCAACCATCTTTTGAGAAAAACTGACTACCAACACAAAAGGTCTAAAGACAGCATTGTAAAGCTAAGAGAGAATACAGGAAAATCTGAGCCCGGAATGGTGGATTCTGGAACACTTTTAAAATTGAAGTCACATCTGAAGCTTTTTGGGTAAGAGATTCCTTCTGGGTGAACTATTAGTCACTCTAGTGAAATGAATGAACTATTTGAATCATGCAGACATGTGTCAGTAAGCGAATGCCTGGAAATCCATGAAGGTAGAAGGGGGCAGTAGGAGACGTTGGTCTGCAAAATACCAAGACCTGGACAGGAGAGTCCAGAGTGCATTACCACGGTGATAAATTCCATCACACTGCACCTTGTGCCTTCCTTCCTCAGCTTCAGGTCACCAGGAAGCCTTTGCAAACTAATGATAGCAAAGTCCCGATGATACTACTTTTCCAGTAAAAATGTATTATTCTATAATATTCAGGGGAGGAAAAAGGAAGGGGAATTTTATAATGACCTCTAAAAGCCAACTGAAAACAGTTATCACAGGAAAGATATGTTTGGCTACTATCACTAACTTCTCCATGTAGTATTACCTTTTAATAAAGCTTACTTTTATTTATGGCTCAAAAAAGTAACTGCACAAATGACTATCATAGGGCTGGGGATATAGCTCAGTGGAATAAGCGCTTGCCTAGCAAGCGCAGGGTCCTGAGTTCGATCCCCAGTACCGCAAAAAAAAAAAAAAAAAAAAAAAAACAAATGACTATCATGGAGGGAACAAAGTACAATGGTATTTTGAAAGTTATATAAAAGCCACTACTTGTCTCCTCTGGTAAGTAGAGGTCTGGGGAAGGAAACAAAGTCCATGACGAGAACCAAATGCCCCTGCTAAGCCTCAAGGAGAGTGGTGAAAACAGAGCACTTCAGGACCAAGAAGGGACTTGAGCAGTATGGTACTAGGTAGAGCACTGAAGCTCAGCGAGGTCAAAGGTCATACAGCTGACTGAACAGCACAGGGGTTAAGGGGCCTGTCCCTCTGCATAGTCAGAAATCCAAGTGTAACTTTTGACTCCCCTAAAACGTAACTACTAACAGCCTGCTATTGACTAGACGTTCTATCATTGACAGTCAATTAACACATATTTTATGTTATATGGATTATACATGGTGAAAAATTCTACAGAACTACAAGAGGTCAGGCGGGTAGGTACAGGAGATTGAATCCAGAGACTCACACGTGATAGACAACTCCAAGCACTAAGCAATAGCCACAGCCCTTTTAAAAAGTATATTTTCGTCATGCTGAGTTGCCCAGGATGGCCTTAAACTTGTGATCCTCCTGCCTCAGCCTCTAGGACTACAGGATTACAGGCATGTGCCATCACATCCAGCTGAGAACATTCTAATGTGCAATTTACCGGGAAGACAGACTGCTCATGTGAAGATGACTCTCTCACAGTGTAGTTTACTCAGAGATTTGCAACATCAGGCTCACCACAACAGCAACGGTGACTTACGAAACTATTCCACAGTACACTATAATCCACAGCTCATCTCGGGCAGTTGTAATTTTACATTTGTCCCTATCTATTTCAACTACATCTGTGCCGTGCACATTGCGTTTGTGTACATAACTTTGGACAGACTCACTTTTTACAAAAGATCTGTATATACTTTATGGTAGGAAATGATAAAATAGACTAATATCTTTATGTATTTTATGCCCTCATGATATGTCCCACTTTTTCTTAATTCTTCCAATGTTTCTAGGATGTAAGATTTATGAGTTTTTTCCAACTCTCACAAATCTCCAAAAACACCGTTTGCCTATAATTGGATTCATGCAGTCCAAACTTGTGTTGCTCAAGGATCAAGTTTATATCCATACCCCACTATGTACCCTACTCACTGACCAATATGAAAGAAGGAACAGGGAACTCTCTCCTCCTTTGTCTCTGGCCCATGACTATGAAGGACAGCAGGCTACAAAAGGATAGGAGTTAAGACAGGTCGGTTAACCTCCACCTACTTCAGGTACCAAGTCCCCTTTCCAACAAATTACATCACAATTTTGGCTTGGGGCAATGGTTTCTTCAGCTTCTTCCTTTTTAATACAGACAGTCGGTTTTCTCAAAGCAAAGGAGTGAGGAATTTGGGGTTTGAATAACAGAGTAGGTGGTGAGGATATACAGTTCAGTGGCACAGTGCTTGCCTGGCATGTGCACAAGCCCTGGGTTTCACCCTCAGCACCATAATCTATCACCCAGTCAAAGAGTAGCTTATAAGGCACATGGATATATCAGTTTCTAAAGGGAAATCAAGTGGCTGTATATGTGTCTGCCATTAGAAATATGACAAATATCTTCAAGGATTAAATACAGGTCAAATCTTTTTCTCCACTAATGAAAACGAAAACAGGAGAGAACTAATACTTCTAGGAGCTGCAGCTATTTGTGTTTAAATAGTAAAAAGCTTCATTGTACCTCTTTCTCCTGTTCAGAAAACCAGCTGGTATCTCTGTTTGATCCTTGTGGTGATACATGAAGATCCACCAGGACAGCAAAATCCCTGCACTGGAAGACACCAATGGCAAAGTCAATGTATGGCTCATGCAGATAAATGATGAGAGAAAAACCTCACAAATTCCTATGTGGCTTCTCAGGATTACATGGCAGCAGAGTTCACTACTGGATGGAAATCTTAATATGGGACAGAGTTACAAGTCATAACCTACTGTTTCATAAGTTTAACATTTATGATGTAAATGCTAAGAAGAAAAAGAAGCCCACACATGCAACGGGGGTGGCCAGACACTCCAGTGACAGTGTAAGTCTACTAAATATCTAGTGAAGTTAAATAGGTCAGTGTTACATACATTTCAGAAAAGACTGATTCTGTGCACAGCTAGGGCAAATCTTCCTTCCAAATAGAAATGAACAGATACAAACTATTGGATTAAAACACACTACAAACTCTACAAGGCCAGCCTCTGCCATCTGGCATGTGAGGACTTCCGCCCTGCTCAAGAGTAGGATCACCAAGAGCCATACAAGGGCACTCAAAATATAGAAACTGTGATTGAAAAGCCAAATTAAACAGCCCCATAGGGCTAATGTCTCTGTACTGGATAGCCACAGTTACAAATCCCATGAAAAATTATAGCCTTATTATCCTCACACTTGCTAAGTAATATCTGAGAATCTTAAGTGTGAAAAAATTATAGGTCGGAAATCGCAAAGAGAAGCAAAGGCTCAGTTTATAGGTTATAAGAAAAGTCACTTGTATATCTCTTTGGCTTAACAGTTTTCCCCCCAATCCTGTGCTATATATAATTCAATGGTGAAAGGAAAGTCATTCCAACAAAATGTATTAGATCAACAGATATAAATATAAAGAAAATAAAATCTGGCACTGGCATCATATCATATATAGAACTTAATTTTAGATAAATTAAGGATTTAACATAAAAGCCAAATCCAAGCTGCCTTGCTCCCTCCCTCCCTTTTTTAAATTTTCCTTTCCAAGACAGGTTCTTGCTATAGGGTTCAGACTAGCTTTGAACTTAATATGTAGCCCAGGCTGGCCTTGAATGCATGGCGATCCTCCTGTCTTAGTCTCTTGAGTGCTGGAATTACAGGCATGCAGGATCACGCCTGGGCAAAATCTGTATTTTTGAGCTTTGGGGTAGTAAAGGATTTCTTCGATAGGATTCAGAAATATTAGAGAAGAAAACTTTCTTAAAATGAACATTGTGGAAGTTAACTTGTATGTATCTAAAAAATATTAAATGAGTATGTATGCCTCAGACTGCAAAATTATATTAGTAAATATATACATCTGACATAAAGTACTGGTACTGGAAGCTATTTAAACAGTCCTACACATTATACTGAAAAAACAACTCAGTTAAACAGACACTTCACAAATAAATGAATAGCTAATACGTATGTGAAAAACATGTTTAAAATCATTAATCATCAGACAAATGCAAACGACAACCACCAAGAGATACAACGATAATATTCATCAAGCTGAGTGGAATACAAAAGACTGACACAACCCTGAGTACAGGTAAGGATCCTGAGCAACCCAGGCACTCAGAAAACCCACTGGTGGAAAAGTGAAATGGTTTAACCACTCTGGCAAATGGTTTGTCATTTGCCTACAGATAAACCTATATTTGTTATAGGTTATAGATTATTTGTTATAATAACCCCACCCAGTCATTTACCCAGGAGACAAAACGCTTATGTGCACACAGAGACATGTATGCAGATGTTCATGAATGTTTTCTTATAATAAGCTAAAGCAATGATGGCTTATGGCCTGTCAACAGAAGAACACACAAATGGTGTTATATATGCATACTGGAATGCTTCTCATCAGACTGCTGATATTGTCAAAATGAATTTACCTCAAACACATTATGCATTCTATATCAGCTCCTTTTGGTATATACATAAATTATGGCTTAGTAATAAATAATTTTAAACAAAATACATTCATATTTGTTGGTAGTTACTTAAAATGTAGGTATGAACTCTCTGAAATGTGTGGAACTATGGACTTCTATGATGTCAAATGGTGTACTACAGCTCATGAAAATACAGTTCAGTGTGTAGCAGCCACTATTTTATGGTAATGAAAGAGAATTGAGAGAGTATTAGAATGTAATAAAAAATACCAATGTGTCACATGATAAGGCTGCGGAGCAGAGCATAGTGTGAAACATAAGCACAGGTGTACTGATATGGTGGCAAGCCTAATTCTTATTGTGGGTTGTGTTAAAAGTGTTTGCAAACCATGCTCAAGTACATTGTTTAAGATTTCTTCTCAACTATTGATTATAGATTTAACCTTTAAGGAGTGTGCTGCCACCAGGTGGAGGTCCCATGTCAGGACGACATGATCATGGCCAAGGGACATTAATCTTCTATATGCCATGGGCCTCTTTAGCCAGCTGTGAAGCTGACAAACTTGCTCAGAATGTTTCTAAATATATAACAAACAATTAAAAGGAAAACTGACTGCAGTTTGAAGTACATTGATCGAAATTTTTAAAGATACAAATTTGTCCTATAGTACTGTATGTCCATGTTTATGAAGGTGCTGGCTTTCGCCATAGTGGACTGAGCAGTTACTACATCCCCAAAGTAGCGAAGAGCACAAATGACATGTTCAGATTTCAGCAACAACTACAGTATGAAGAGCTGGAATTTCTAACGGTGGCAAGTACTGCTCATACTATTATATTTTGAATCTTCATAATAACATGGAGGAAAACTACACTTACTATAACTCAATCAAAATATTAAACCTCCTCCTCCATCCAAGTTTACTGAAATTCTGATTTTTTTTTTCTTTTTTCAGACAGGGTCTCACTGTGCAGTTCAGGCTGGCCTTGAGCTAACTTTGTAGCCCAGGCTAGCCTCAAAGGCGCAATGATTCTCCTGCCTCAGTCTCCTGAATGCTGGGATTACAAGCTTTTGGTGCCATGCTGGGCCTGAAAATGAATTTTATTGCACGCCCACTGAGGCTCTGGGAATTGGGAACAAATGTCCCTTGAGAGCAGTGAGATGTGCGTGGCTCACACACACTCTACTGGGGTTTCCTGTAGGTACTTGTCTAAACCAAGTTCTCTCTACCTTTTCATGAGCAAAAATAATTCTCAACAAAAATTTTTTTTAAAAAGAGATCTCACAAAGACTTTCTAAAGAGTTCAACGGTACACCCCTTTTGGTATTTTTCTCATCACTTTGTGACTTTGCTAGCAAATAACCCCATCTAAGTTTCGTTATAGACTGATTAGAGTGCCTTTCCCTTTTATTTAAAATGAATCATGTGATCTTATTCTGGTGATCAAGCCTTCCTGGGTTTCTGGAAGCCTCTCCCGCTGGGCAGGCACCGCCCCCTTCCACCCTGGTCAGCTCCACCTTGGCAGCCGCTGCTGCTCACACCCCCACACTAATCAGAGTGGCTATGCCTGTTTTAAAGGTTCCTGCTTTCAAGGCTTCGCTGCTTTTCTCCCCTGTGGAAACAGAAGCTTATAAAAAGCTCCCACCACAGCAGGCAACACAGCCTCCTGAATATCAAGGAGACTCACAAGATAAACTCCCCAGCTCTCTTTGGAAAGGAGCAAGGCAGTAACCATCACTTGGGCCAGAGCTGGTCACGGTACAAAAACTAGGCCACCTCATGGACAGCTAAAGGGACAAGGGCAAGAGCTCTGCAATCACACACTCAGCTGTGCGTGGGCAGGCCGGGGACTGGCCCAGCTTCTCCAGGACTTAGCGCTTTCAGCCACAAACCCAAGGTTACCCCAAGTCTTCCCTGGCCCTGGCCCTAGCCCTCTAGAATTGGTCAGCACATCTTGTGCACCACAATATTAAAAGTGTTCTCAGACATCTCTTGCTGCTGCTCCCATCTCTCCCACCTGGAATATGAGAGCCCCTTCTCATGGCATCTGGGTAAACTCAATGCCACTACCAGGGCAAGCTCCAACATATAAAGCTGCTCACGCTGGAGCTCGACGCCACGCCTCCCAGCCTCTGGTGAGAGCCCTCTCCACCCTCCCTCAGGCTCTGCAGCTCAGGCCTGACTTTCTCACCCTCAGCTTAAGAACCCACCTCATTGCTCCTATCTTTGGCAAACGTCTATGCATTCTTGACACCTAACAGGAGCCTGGCCAGCTCTGGGCGCTTTCCTGCCCAGCCTGCCTCATCCTCCTCTGGACCAGACACAGTTTATGACTAGTGTTTATGACTTCTACACTCAATGACTGGTCCATGGAGGGTCCCTTCTGCTAGGCTGTGAGCCCCAGGGGAGACAGGGTCCACACCTCTGTCAACTCAGGCACCCAGTAACGAGTACACAGAACATCTTCAAACCTAATGACTGGATGACAGGATGAATGAACAAATTTTAGGGGCAAATCACCTCCTTATGTACACAGTGAGGGTCTGCGCACAAGGCCTTTCCTCTCAGCTCTCCGCACTGGTGCCCCAGGGATCAACTTCCTCTCTTCTTACTATAGAGTGGCAGCAGCTGTGATTTTACCAATGAAAGTTATTTTTCAAATTGTGAAAAATGGGAATATGAGGACCCTGGGATTACTGCACCAGAACCAGAAACTCATTGCCATGAGGCACATGCTGCTTGTTTTTCCTGTCTTTATCCTGAGAATTCCAGATCGGCACTACCATTGGTCTTATTCCCAAGTGTTCAGAGGAGGGAGGGTGCAGCTTCTGAGCTTACGCTGCCTGTAACAGAAAGGCGGAAAGGTGAACATGTCCCACAGGAAGGTGTCTCCACAGCAGGTCAGATCTGAGCCATGTGGAAGGGTTCCCACATTCTCTCACTCCCTCATTAATTCGTTCATTACACACCTGCTAAGTTTCAGGGGGCACCAGGGCAGGCCCTGGGAAGGAGGGTTAGCACAGGGCACTGCAACACAACACAGCCCACACCACGGGCCATGGGAGGCCAAGTGACAGCCCTGCCTGAGGGGCCAAGAAGAAAAGGGGAAGTCTCAGTGAGGGCTGAGGTGCAGAGCAAGAAGAGAAAGAAAAATGGCCATCACCTTCAATAGCAAGAGGCTTGAATAGTTTGTTGTGCACTGGAGACAGAAAAGCCTCCCCGTGACATGGAAACACAGGACAGCGGCAGCAGAGGAGGCCCACAGGGGAGGAAGGCTCGGGCTGAGAAGTGGACTGACAGGGCTGGAAAGTCTGGAGCACGGGTGGGCAGCAGGAATCGCCAGGCCCACACACAGACAGGGTCAAAGCCATCCCAAGAACCCTCACAAGAGACAATGGGAGGGGATCATGAGGGGGAGCGAAGGGGCAGAGCCACATGCTGGGGACAGAAGCCAGAGGACGCAGCGGGGGCCATATACATGGGTCTGCTGTGAGAAGGAACGCAAACTGCCACAGACATCTTCTACCTACTCACATTAAGGACTTAAGGTATCTTCAAGGAGCAAGGCAAAGATTACAAATGGGGAAAATAAGTAAGAAAAACAAAAGTGAAAGTATAAAGTGAAGCCAACGACAGGTCTGTGCAAAAGTCCCATGAAGGTCCTAAGTTTTCGCAGCACAAGGCTCTCTGAGTTTCCAAATTGCCAATAAGAGAACTGAAAGGCTGGTCGTCGGAGTCCAGTAGGTAAGAAGGCTCCCCGGGGAGGACGTCTCGGTCAGTCCCCATGCTGAATCCACAGGCTTCCCCCAGGGAGCCTCAGCAGCAGCATGGCACCTCCTATATAGCGTGCCAACGTTATCCAAAGTTTTGGGGAGAGACACTAAGTACTTTCAGATTACGACCTATGAAAATATTTAATATATGCCTTACAGCATCAAATTGAAAAATCATGTGGTTTATTTTAAAGAAAAACCAGTGTATTTTAGTATCACTTATAGAATATTTGGGTGCAGGCAGTATGCTAAGCTTTACTCATGGCATTCAATTTAATGCTTTTCTGGCCTGTTAAGAAGACAATAAACTATTAATCTCATTTTACTGATAAGGAAGCAGAATTACAGAAGGTAACAGCCCATTCAAGATTACACAGACAAGTGAGTAACAGACCCAGGGATCAGAGCCAGATCTGTGATACTCCACAGTCTCCCACCACACAACACTTTGAAAGACTTCCCCAGGAGGAAGGGTGCTCAGGACACACTTCCAGACCCCACACAGGGCACAGGTAAGCCTGCTTCTCCTGGAACCAGTCCCCTTTAATTAGAAAGTAGCCCCTCGCCCTGAGGAGTAAGCCTGCTTGCTGTGTCTGCTCTACAAAGTCTCACCTGCTCTGTACCTGCGGCAGAGCCCAGCACGCCGAATGGGACCGCTCTGTCATCCCTCCCTGGGCAGCTTCACTCCGTGCTTGGACGAGGGCATCAAGAGCTTGGACAGCCACCTAGCCACTGTGGGGACCACACTGGGACAAGTGTGCAGTGAGGCACGAAGAGCCCCGCTGCTGTGGAAGGGCTTGGCAGGGAGAAGGAAAGATGGGAAAGGGAAAGAAGGGAATGCAGCAGCAGAAGACTGCAAGAAATCCGGTGGAAATTGGGATGGAGTTGTTAGGGCGGGAAGAGGAGTCTCCTCACATTAACAGTCCTTAGCAAGAGGGCAAAAAAATAAAGGTAAGTCAATGCGATATGTAAACAACCCAGTTGACCTGTTCCTCATGTAAAATGCAAGTCCCAGAAATCTCAGCTTGGCATCGTCATTCAAGAAGAGACCAGCCAGATATAGTGATTCATGCCTATAGTCCTAGAGACTCCCGGCAGAGGGCAAGTGGGAGGACCTGAAGTTTGAGGCCAGCCTAGGCAACTTAGTGAGGTTCTACCTCAAACTAAACAACATGAAAAAAGACCTGGGCGTGTAGCTCAGTGAGAGCCCCTGGGTTCAACCCCAGTACAAGGGAGGGAGGAAGGGAGGGAGTAAAGGGAACAAAGGAAAAGAAATCAGTAAAATTAGTACACTTCTTGGATGGTATATACACTGCACTAGCAGTCAGGTCAGGAGGTGGGAGAAGAGTCATTTGGGGGGAATATATACAAACTGGCACTAACAGTAGTTAAGATTCACTGAGCATTAATTGTGTGCCAGGTGCTTTGCCAAGCCCTTTTTGAACATTATTGCATTTAATTCTCATGACAACCCAGAGAGGCAGAAACTATTACCACTCAGTGTTCTGGAAACACTGAGAAACTTCAGAGCACTCTCTCTTTTTTAGAAAATCCCTGGTGATTGTGGCTGGGTTTTGTTTGGTGTGGTGCCTTGCCAACCTGGCAGTACTTGTTAGGCCAGGTACAAGGAATACGCCATACCCATAGCAACAAATTAGACACAGCCTGAATCTGAGATCACAGCACATACAGGAGTCCTGGAGAAAGCCTCTGATGCAAAGGGAGAAGGGAGGGCCTGCAGAGAAAATCCAAAGCATGTGCCTCTCTCCTGATGATGTCCCTGTTAGGAGTGGCTGTAGCACCTCCCTCCTCAGGTACCTGTCTCCCTACGTGTAAAACAAGTGGACCCAGTGCGCCTCCTTCAGGAGCCTTCACTTTACGATCCCATCTCCTGAGGGTTTTGGTTTGTTACCATCTGCGTAGGTCCTTTCTGTACACATGCCTGTCCTGTAAAAGTCACAACAGAGCCACTGACTCTGGCACTCTGCCTTGTGCTCCACCAGTCCACCACGGGCCATGCATGCATAGTAGTATAACACACATTTCCTGTGTGCTGACCTCCATGGCCACAGTTTAGTCTTGGCAACCAATGCCAGAAAATGCCAGTCACATGGTAGAAATCACAGTATGAACCACAGGAAATGGAGATACTATGGAGTTGACTGAAGCAAAAATCTTCCTGAACAATGAGCTGTTCCCTAAAACCCTACACAAGGCTCTCCAGCAGGGTTGAGTGTTTCTGCACTGCCATGACACTTTGCTTATGCTTCTGTTGTGGGAACTACACAGGCTGTAGACAGGTGACTGCATTGATCCTTCTCCCACTGGGCAGTGGCAGGAAGGAGCTGCGTTACGTCAGCTTTGGGCTATGAGTGCCTGGCACAGAATCTGGCATAGAGATGTTCATGAAGTGTGTTTGTTAAGTGAATGAAAATTACAGTGATGAAAACTACTCAAGTAGCTTCCTTGTTGTCTCTCTAGGAAGGATTATCTCTCTCTCTTGCCCTCTCATTTCAGAATGAGACTATAGAATGAAGTTCATGGTTTGGGGACCAAGGCCCACTGCTCCAAGCCAAGTGGTTATTTCCCCACCTTCCAATCAGCAAGGTGGAGCCAGATGCAGGGACAAAACCCTGCTTGATGATGTGAATCCAGGCCCATTAGAGGGAACTTCCTTGATTCCAAGGGGATGATGAGTTGTTCTCTGAACTCAAGTTTTTCTAGTTGAAAGGGACGCAGGGGAGGGTGTGACTGGTCTAGGATGAAAAGGAATTGGGAGGGGAGACTGCATCTCTCTCTACTTGTCCTCTCTCGTGGGACTTTTGACTACAGGTCTGAGATGTGCAACTTTCAACTCATTTTTTATAAAAGAGTTATTACTTTGGTTGGGGGGGCAGTCTCAAGAGAAAATCATAAAGAAATAAGGAAGGGATGAGGAAAAACTAGAATAAATAGCTTTGATGACAGCTTCTCAGAGGAGAAAAAAATAGAAACAGAGGCTGATGTCCTTCCGTAAATTGTCTCTGGTTT
>PVLD010011776.1:23189-47597 GCA_004027595.1 Dinomys branickii
CCCCCCCCCCCCCCCGTAAGATAGTACCATTAGGAACAGGCTTTCAATAACGTCCTCTGAAAGATGAGGGCTGGCTTCATTCTCTCAGGCCCTTCCCCTACTGATTTGCAGAAAATGACTCTTCCCAATGAAATCTGCAGGCCCTTTCCATGGCACGTCCAGAGTATGTGAGGCAGTGAGGGCCACAGCAGCCAGAGGGAGGACAGACTTCATTCAACCCTAGCCCCATGTCCTAGTGGCTCCAATGAGCAATAGGGACAATAAGGAACTCTTCATAGAGTTGTTTTGAGAATTAAACGAGAAAAAGTAGGCACAAGGTTCTACATGTAAGTGGATAAAAAAGAAATAATGTTTGCTTTTATCCCCCTGCCCCCTTTCCAAGGTAGAATTTACCTCAAATTCCAGGGTATTTTAAATGAACTCTGAACTGTCAGTTCCTTAAGATTTACAAATATCTAGGGCATGGGTTTCCATCTATCCTTTCTAAAGGCTAGTAAATGCCTCATAATTAGTTTTGCAGTTTTACTCTGGTCACACTACTTCTTAGAAAAGCACACAAATAGCCTATAATCATACCAGATGACAAGTGAAAATATGGATGCTTCTCTTACGTATTTATGCCACAGAGAACACGAAGTGCAAAGTTAAGCTGCTATAAATCATTATGGACTCATCTGTAGGGACTGTGCCATCACAGGCTCTGACCTGGATTGGAATCAAGCACTGGAATCCATATTTACCAACATGTATGCAGGTCAGGAGCATGTCTGGGATCAATTATGGCATAAAGAGCCTCAAAATGGGGTTTGGTAAACAGGGAGTATCAATCCCCAGAATTTTGTCCATTATTTTACCTAATGTGTGTTCATGAAGTTTTAAAATGTAGGTTTGAATTTAAACTCTCTAAAAACTACCCACATGTTAGAAGATGTTTTTATATATCCCTGAAGAAGTTTGACATAAAGGAATAACAGTTCAGTTTAGGAGTAACAGCAACTTACGAAAACTCTACATGAATCAACAAAAATAATAAGGAAAACCCTGTAAATATTTCCGTTGTAATCAGTACTTATGTTGCTAGGCTGGTGTAAATGTAGGTCAGTATTGGAGGGAGACTGTTAAAGCAGGAAGGAAGATGAAAGACAGGTGGCATAACTTTCCTACCTCACTGGGTGAGACTAGAGTCTTCAATGAATAATCTGTGGATTTTGGATGACACAGGAATCCTGTTTATTTGGTTAAATGTAAAATAATTTAAGGAATCTCTCATAGCAGTATTCTTTCCCTCTGGAATGCTCTCATTTACTATTTTTTTATTTTAAAGAGAGAGGAAAAAACAATAAAAACGATACAGAATTTCAAAACAAGATGACAGGAAATTAACAATGGTTATTACATTGCATATGTTCAAAGTAGTTGCTCAGATTACAAGATATAGCCATGCAAAGCTGATCAAACAATATAAGCACTAACTGTTCCTTTCAATTAACTAATGAAAATTAGTAGTATAATTACTTAGCTATCTTGTGTATGTGTTTTCATATATATATATTTTTTTCCACCCCCTTCTTTCTTTTCTCCTTTCCCCCAGTCCAGTTGTTCTTGCCTTCAGAGTAGTTTCTTTCCTTTTAAATGCAACAAAGGAGTTGTTAGATAAAGGTACGACAGGAGCTCTGTCCAAACTAGCTGTCATTTACTTTTTTTCTAGGTATTAAGGCTGAGTATGAAAAAAAAAAAAAAAAAAAAAAAAAAGGCTGAGTATGTACTACTGACAAAGTACTTTCACCTATCTATTCTAAATTTCGTGCCAGCTTTGACAGTCTTTATATTCAAATAAAGGGCTACATGTAACCAATACAAGGGAGAAACACAACCCATGTATGTAGCCACAAATCAAGACACAGCCTCAGAATGAGGACTTCCTGAGGCCCATTGCACACAAGAAATTTCTGCTTCTGCAGGACTCAGGGTTACAAGAGCCTTAGAGAGGTCCAAGAGAGTCGAGTGCAAACCCCATCTATGACCTTGCCACACTTTTCATCTTGGTTATTTGAAAACTCTGTGCACATCCTTAAAGATATTTAACACTACATCTGGAGTCTTGACCACTACTTCTGAGTACCAACAGTATGAGTATCTCCTACAGCAGGTTTGATTGGCAAATCTGGGGTCTTAGGCAGACCCCCATCAGAAATCACTGGATCCTGGATGGGCTCCAGGATCCCATGTTTAACAGGCCCGCCCAGTAATTCTAACATGTGCCCAAGTTTAGGAACCACTCCTTGTAGTTTCCTATGAATTCCTGAGGACTACTTATAGTGTTCTCTGTAGAATTACAAAATGATATCTACTATAACCTTTTTAATGGTTACAACAGAAAGGAAGGAAAAATATATATGAAAAAGTTTTACCATGTAACATAATGGAAAGTGAGAACTCACTAGAATATATTACAATCCTAAAACTCACAAGTGGAGTATTATAATTTCATGGGGAATATGAGAACATAATTCCTTTAGTATCAACTATAATTCTCTTTAAAAACAAAATCTCTCTGGAGGTCAGTGTGACTGTCAGGCAGGATTAAGAACCACAGATAAAAACTCACCTCTCATTTGTCCCCAGGTTTTGGTACCAACACAACGCAAGTAAACCAACAATACTCCGAATTAAGTGGATTCCTAACATGTTAACCAGCTATTACCATAGGACCCCCTATTGGCCCAACAACAGCATTAGCAATATGGCAAAGAGCCTTTTCCTTGACTCTAGCTTGGTTCTGCATTTTTACCAACACAAATGATGGTATAGTGAACAGACCCACAAAATAGGTGCATACTGCTACACAGAAGGAAATGGTTAATATCTGGGTAGCAAAGACTAGATCTGAGCGGGGGGAACCCCTAAAACTAAATCTCTGTGTCTTGTGACAATGAGACCAATCTAACTAGCTGAGTTTTAATGAGGAACTACCCTTCCTCGTCATATGCAAGGGGCAGTATCTGACTCCAAAATCAACAGTTGAAGCACAGAGATGCTGCTCAGGAGTATGAATGGCAACATAACGCTGTGGCCATCAGTGAGGCTAATTCCATATTAGCCAGAGTGACAGGATGCCTCTGCTTCATTCATTCAGTGTTCAATTACTCTCAGTGCTCAGAGTAACAAGAACAGTGATGTATGTATTCACCGTGACCAGGATAGCAGTAATATTTAAAACCATGCCATTAGGATCAACTGAAAAAAGAAAAATAACTATGGAAGAAAACAGCCAGGATAAAATAATTTTAACAGGACTTTTAAAAGTAGAACAATACTTTGTAGTTCTTAGAATTGTTAAGAGATAGAGAATGAAGTGAAGCAGAACAACCCTAGGGAGACAGGTGTTGGCCCCCCTGCAAAGATGACTGTCAGATCAGCAGGACTTCCCAGACAGGAGTGATCTGCTACAGAAAGTGACATGCCCACCACCAAACCCCAAAGACCAAGGTCTACGAACACGAAGCCCAAAAAACTAACACACTGTTATGAGGGGACAGTGGTCTTTCATCGTGAGGAGTAATGAACACCACGGGGGAAAGGACCTGCCAACTTGTTGCAGTAGATGGGCCAGTCATTTCACCTATCCAGTACACCATGGGCCACTAGCTTTTCAGGGTTTCCTACACGTATCTCTTAAGAGGTGGACTTAACTGACCTTGAGAATCAGAAAACTTGTCTTCCAAGGGACACTATATAAGATACGGGCATTGGAGTCATGCAAGTATGTATCCAGACACTAGTTATCCCTCTCACTGGCCAAATATAGCCTGGAGCAAGTTTCTGAGACTGAATCTCAACTACCTGCTCCATCCATCATAAACGGGACAATAATCATTGCTCTTGTAGAGATGTTATAACAAATTCAAACAGAAAATAGAGTGCAGTGCTAACAAATACAGTAGTATCTAACTATAGACTTGAAAGAGTAAATAAGTGAAAGAGTAAATAAATAAGTGTAAATAAAGAGTAAATAAAGTGTAAAGAGTAAAAGTGTAAACAAAATGTAAAGAGTACATAAAGTATAAAGAGTAAACAAAGTAAATAAAGAGTAAATAAAGTGTAAATAAAGAGTAAATAAATAAGTGACATCATTCAGTTTCAGTATCTCAACCAAAAGGTGAAAATATTGACCAGTGCTGTCCAATAATGTTATTTCCTCTCTCTCTCTCTCTTTCTCCCTCCCCCTCCCCTTCCCCCTCCCCTTCCCCCTCCCTTTCCCTCTCCCTCTCTCTCTCTCTCTCTCTCTCTCTCTTTCAATCACTTGTTGTGATGATGGCATTATTCTTCTGCCACTTTGGGTGGCCTGGAGCTACATGTGGATCTTGAGTACCTGAAATAAGGATAGTTTGAATTTCATTTAATTCTACTTAAATCAGCTAGCAATCACTTATTAATTTCATAAACTACATGAAGTTAGTGGCTACCATACTGTACAGTGCAGATACTTCCCTAACTGACTCCTAGCTTTATTATTTTAGTGAGAGACAAAAACCACCAAGAACAAACATCGGGAACCCCACAATAAATAGGAAGTGCCCAGTGATGCAAGGGGATTCCCATCCCACAGGGAATTCCAGAAGTGACTACCCTGGGAAATTTCTATGAACTTTACCAAGGAAGGTGTGAAGCCAATAAAACTTTTATTTAAAGGTGTTTTCCTTATAAATGGAAGATGAGGCAAGAAAACTATTACTGACAAATAGGAATTAAGAAACTTAAATTCCCTTTCATTTTCCACTTGGATCTTGCTTTATCAGACTAGAAGACAAAACAGAGGAGGGGTAGGACTTGAAAATTATTATTGTAGCCATTGTACAATTGTCCCTTGGTTTTGCTGACAGTGACACTTAAAATTTAGCACTGAATTTCCCTCCCAACTCTGTTCTGCTTCTCTCAGCTGAGGAAACAATCCTGCAACTGCTTTCATCACTGAGAAGAGAGTTTCCACAAGAGGAGCAAGAATTCAAAGGGAATTTTCAACCAATTCAGCCTAAGGCACAAAACTGAAATACCAAATAGGACAAAAGTGTGTTAGACAAAGACAGGCCAGGTCTGCTGGTGAAAGGTTAGTTTTTCATCCTCTGACTCATTTTGAGAGAACTACAAAGAGGAGTGAAGGGAGTAGTTAATTGGTCACAGGACTTGCTGAGAGCCACCTCTACTTTCCTTTTCTAATTGACTGCTGGGACTAACACCCTCTTCAAGGAATGCTCAAAGGGGAAACGTGCTGGGACAGAGACCCCTGATGAAATGGCTTCAGAAGCTGAGGATCATTAATTAAGGATATTGAGAGTGAAGTTGAAAGCTTAGCTGAAAGGAGTGGGAGGGACCACTCAGTATCAGCTGCCACTACACATTCATAATTAAGCCTTATAAAGGCTCTCGATGGAAACTTACATCTCCCAGGCATCCACACCTCTTAATAAGTGAAAGTCTCCTGAGGTGACCAAACCCTGAAGACCATAGCACTGAGTCTGGAGCAGTATTGATAAAATCCACTGTGCTACACCCTTCATTCCCAAGAACTAGATGTCTTCAGAGTACCACTAGCCATCACCTGAAACAGTGTTTCTCAAACTGGCGCAGACTCAGGAGGAGGGCTTACTGAACCCTCAGGGCACTAGGGCTCACCCTGGGTTGGGCCCCAGGGGGCTGAGAATCAGCATTTCTAACAGGGCTCCCCTGACGGGGAGGCTGCAGGTCTGGGCATCACACCTGGTGCGCCAGCATCCTAGAACAGTGGTTTAGAACCCTGGCAGCACATAAGAATCACTCAGGGAGCTTTTAAAAGAATAACTGTGTCCAGATGCCCAGTCAACTAAACTAGAGTTCTGGAGATGAGGACTAACTAAGAATCCACATATTTTAAAAGCTCCCTACTGGATTCCAATGCTGATTGGGATGAGATCCCTTGTCAAAAAGATCATTTTTAACTATTTAACTGTGGAAAATTACAAATAGAGCAATTTAATAGTTATGCAGTGTCTTAAGTAATGTCTATGCCTTTCAAATTTATAAACTGAGAAAGAAAAGTAGAAAACTATCTTGTTTGTCCTTACAAATCATAGGTAGGGAGGCAGGTCCCAGCACGTATTTCATTCAGCCTACCCTTAGTAGTAATGGTTCACCAGGCATTTTTTTCTTCTTTATTTTATAACCATAATATAATGAGCCTCCTCGCACCAGCAAACATCACCCTATATTCCAATGCCTCTTATACAAGATTCTCTGCAGGTTTACCAACCAAAGAGCCAAGAGCACCAGTGAATCTGCTAACTCCTTTACAATAGGGTAGGTAATAAGTGATGAGTTATAAAAGGAAAATCCTGTAAATTGAACAATAGGTAGTGATTTCTAATGCATTCAACATCTTTGTTTTTTTCCTTCTGTCTGTTTTCTATCCTTCACAAAATCCCCTTCCTTTTCTTCTAAGGTAGATTCTACTCTTCCTCATTTCTGTTCATGTATCATTCACCTGATTTGATCCTTTCTGTACTGCCTCTGCCTTAATATGACCAGTAGAGAATTTACAATTAATCATTCTCATGAAGTAAAGTTCAGTGGTGTCTATTCCTAATTTAACACAAAAACTACATATTTTCTCTTGGTGGGAAAAAGCTAAATTATTTCTGGTATGTGCCTCCTGATTAACTCAGCTTTGGGCACTGGCCCTTAACAAGAAACTTGTTCTCCACCCTTCATTTCTCAAAGTGAGGAGTCTTCTGGCTCAAGGACACAGTGTGCCATAAACCAGTACCTATTAGGAAGGCGTGGCAGTGTAGTTTTTACCTCTAACTAATAAGTCTACAGAAGAATGACTATATCATTCAGAATCTAACACTGTGGTTTTAGATTGCAAATGAAGCGATTTTGCCCCTCCTCTTCCCAGGTAAAATGTCTGGAAACATTTAGGGTTGCCACAGCTAGTATCTACTGAGTAGATGTCAGGGATGTTGCTCAATGCCCTGTATTGCAAAGGCTCTCCCCCTACCTGAGAATCATGGGGCCATGCTATCTTTAGTGCCAACACTGATAAACCCTGCCCAGCAGCTTCTACATACATGTAGCTGGAGTTGGAGAATTCACAGGGATCTCAGACTAGGTGAAGAGAGGCAAATGGTCCTGAGTCACAGAAGTACTACAAAACCCCCAGCCAGAGAGACTGGGCTGCTGCACATTCTCCCAAATGCCCAGAACAAAGAAAGGGTCCTCTAGCCTTTGCCTTGCCACAAATTGTCAAGGCTTTTGTCACAGGATTACAGTTCAATTTGGCAGACAAAACAATTCCACTCTGTGATTCATCACTTGGTCAACTGACAGGCTACCCTTGCTCTATAATATCACTGTTCATTTTCAACACATCGTAAACCAGTGAAGGAAGGAAGGAAGGGAGGGAACGAGGGAGGGAGGGAAAGAAGGAGGAAGTGAGGAAGGAAACGTTTTTTAAATGCAAGGACTGTAACAGATAACATTGTAACAATAGACTACATCATTTCTTTTGTAAAAGTCTAAATGATAGCAGTGCCCTTTCTTTGGAGGGACTTTGTTACCTAACCAGTTTTATTTTGGGTAATTTGCACAGACATCTTTGAACAGGAGTAAATTCAGTAATGCTGAAGAATTCCTCTCATGCACCACTAATACTGTTATAAGGTCATGATATCACATATACTTCTTGTTCCTATTAACTTCCTAGAGAAATTATATCAATCAGGCTTAAAGTGATCAACATTATATCTTTAGATGCTTAATATTCAAAATGAGCACAGTGGCCAGGTTTTATCTATAATAATCTCCAGCTTTTCAGGGCCAAATAGCTAGTTAATGTGGTAGCTAAAAATCTACACTGTAAAAAGGATTATATTAAGGAAGTGCTTTAATGACTCCCAAAATAGTGTTTCCTTTGTAAGTATTCACTTTAAACAGAGAGGTCCACTTAGCTTACTTGTTGGGGAGGAAGAAGATTCCAACCAAAGACCGATAAGAACTGAATAAGAACAGAGACTGTCCTCAAAGTCCCTATCACATAAATCACCTCAGTAAATCCATATTCACATTGCCCTTTCCCAATGGAGTTAGTTATTTCAATATATTCTGAAGTTTTACCATGTAACATAAACTCATCTCTACAAATTGTGTAAATATGTCACCAAGAAATGCTAAAATGCCCCATCAAGTATGAGCTGTTTATCCCAGGCCTATAATGTTCTGTGCCCTAATGCTTCAGAGATATTAGATACTAAAAGTTGATTAAAACCATATTCCTTGCATTTGCTGCCATTATCAATGATGCAAATTCACACATGTGTTAGCTAATGAAGCAGCCAGACAAGGTTTCATGAGCAGAGAAAAGGCTGGAAGAAATCTTTTTGCCAGAAAGAAAGTGGCCAACTGTGGAAAATGAGATGGATACCAAGGTAGTCTCCACAAGCCAAAACTGTAAATAAGGTTAGACTCTCACATGGTTCCGTCGTCTGAGTATACATTACAACATTTCAAACCAAACATTCATTTCATTGTAGGGACTTATGCCAGCTGGCATGAACCAGTTGACCAAAGTGAAAAACGAGCTTGGGTTTTCCTTCCTTGTATCTGTAGCCTCAGCCGCTTACCAGAAGAGGGCAATGGTGGCCAGTCTGCCATTACAAGGTAGAAAGGTCCCTGCGTGCATGTGTCAAGGTAGCTAGCACCTGCCAGGGGAGGCAGATCTCCTGAACCAGGCCCCTGTGTAACTGCTGGCTTCCCTAACTGTCATGCGGGCAAAGACATAGTTCTTTGCCTTTCCTGCCTCTTGGATGAGGGAAGAGACAGCCTAATGGTGAAACCATTCCACTACATTTCAACTGGTGATACTGAAGCCCTGCTCACTGCAACACCCACCACATTTTAAAATTACACAGGCCTTACTAGCTATACAGAACTCTTCACATGTCCAAAAATAAGAAAGTCCTTTGAGGATCTCTGAATGGAGAACTATTAAACAAATGATGCATAGACGTTCGCAAATTATAGATAGCAAACAAGCCACTTTTAAAGTCAGCCACAAATTCACCCCAGTGCCCCAGGTTTTCAAAGAACCCTCTGAAGCCCCCTGCCTCCATCTCTGCTTCCTCCTCTTTCTTACTCATGTTTCCCAGTTCTTCCCAGACTGAGCATTTCCAGCTCAGGGTCTCCAGGTTTTCTCTAAGTAGGGCAATCTCCAATCTCCTCTCCCACCAGGAAACCACTTGTTCTCCTGTGCATGTTATGCAACATGGGCTTTAACAGACACTCATCTCTAAGGAAGGAAAGGATTCGCTTTTAGTTACCATTTCAGACATGAGTGAGTACTGAAAGGGAGAGTGGATGTGTTCGGCAAAGCATGAGGTCCATGCAGCATGGGCAGGGCTAGTGTTTTCTCCTGGTGGGGAATTTAGAAAAGGAAGGATGAAACCTCTTAGATTCATACCCTGATTTCTCAACCTGCCTGAAACTTCACAATCCCCCCCACCTGCACCTCCCCTCATCCCCTTTCTAGTTTGATCAATGGGTACCAAGAACTGTCTACTTCAATGCCTTGACACCTTCCTGCCTCAGGAGACACATGTAACCTGTCACTGTGACCTGGACTCCTTCCCCCATCCCCAGCTCTACTCCGGACACCAGTTGGTCCTTCCTGGCCCACCACAACAGTCTTCTGTGACCTGCAGCTTTAGCTCACCTTCAGTCTGCTGCCGGTCTGCTAGGTTGATCAAGTCAGGCCCTTCCTTGCCTTCCCTCCACTTCCAAGTTCCAACCACTCTCAGGAAAAAGACTGAAGCCCTACAGTGTTCTCTAAGAGGCTGACCATACGTGTCAGTTTGGCCAGGTTAGCTGCATTTTATGCCCTACTATTCAGGCACAATTACCACTAGTATCTACTTTGGTCTAAAACCTATTTCAGTTTCATGACAGCCTACATGTCTTATTACCTATTAGTTTCTGAGAGCTTGGCCCTGCCTCATGTCAACCCACCATCCCCTGTGCTCATTCTGACCTTTGTTTGTTCATGTATTTGTTTTCCACTGAGTGTACACAAGACGTCAGCCCTGCTCTAGGAGCTGAACACAGAGTGCAGTAAAACAGATGAGACCTGGCTCTTCTGGAAGGTGCTCCTTGCATTGGCTCCCTGAGGGCTCACACCAGGGCTTCGTACAGCTGTCGCCTGTACTTCCTGCATGGGAGCCTTCAAGGCTCCAGATGAGGTCAAGCCTCCCTTTATCTGGCCAGCATGATCGTGTGCTTCTATTTGAATCAGTGGTTCAAGATTACAATTTTTCCTGCTACTGGATGGCTAGTCTGGTAGTTTGTTCCAAGAGACGTTGATGTCTGCATTGATTCTTGTTTCTGATGTACTGGTGCTTAGCAAGGACTGGCTCACAGCAGAGGCTCAATAAGCTGATACAGGAAGAAAAGAAAAAGGCAGGGACTGCATACCCACGCACTGCCTGGCCACTTCTCCTTCCGGAGTCCCAGTGTTGCTCCCATGGTGATTATTCCCCGCTCCAGGCACATGGCTGCTCTAAGGGGTTTGGCAGGGAGCAGAAGCCACCCATCCTCCTCTACATCACCCCCAGCCACCACAGGGCAGCAGGAGGCCCACCTGGGAAACTATAATCAAAGGAAAAGGAGAAGTAATGTGAACATCAGATAAAATAGAAGTAAAGGCAGTATTTATTATAAGAAGCTAAGAGATGTTTCGCATAAAAGGATCAAACTATCCAGAAGAAACAACTCACAAAACTTTACCATAGTGATTTCTCTCACACTTCTCTCCACTTCAAAGTGGATCTCTGGTTTACATGCATAAATTCAGGCTCATCTGAGCAGCTTTCCCAGAGAGGTTTTGAAATACTGGTTTCTCTCTCTTCACAGAAAAAATATTGCCTGTGGCTGAAAAAGTCCACTTTTTCTTCAACATCTACTCACTATGGGATAAAATCTCACAGACCAAATTCTAACAGGTACCTGTGTCCACCTTGGATGGGGGTAGCACTAAAAGCCCTATTCAAGACATTAATTTTTACCAAAGCATGCTACCAGGCGGGTGTGGTGAGGTGAAAGCCAGAGACAGGTGTGTTTTTATGAAATAAGCCACACTAGCAATGCCCGGTAGCATGTGGCTGTGCCTCAGTGACCCCAGAGGGTGAGTCAGACAGAAGGACACTGCAGTCACATCCCCATATCTATAGAGGACTCCTACCTCCCTCAGGTTGCTTTTCCAGACTGAGGACTCTCCCATGCACACACCTAGTGAGGGTGGTGAAATTAACTTTTATTAAATTGACAAATAACAATTATATCTGCTTGAGGGGTACAACGTGATGTTACATGTGTATACTAAGAAATGATTAAATCAAGCTCATTAACGTAGTCATTTCCTCACATAACTTTTTTTTTGTGGTGACTTCAACCTTTTGATTAGTTTAGGTGTTGTTTTTTGAGGGTGTAGGATCAAATCCAGGGCCTCTTGCATGCTAGGCAAGTTTTCTTCCACTGACCCACACTCCAGCCTAGCCTCTCTAGTTCTTTCTACTAAATAAATACAGATCAAAGTTTTAATATTTTTCCCAAGGGCTGGGGATGTGGCTCAGTGGTAGAGTTCTTGCCTTGTATGCACAAGGTCCTGAGTTCGATCCCCAGCACCACATACATTAAAGAAATAAAAAACCAATAATAACATTAATATTTTTCCCACACATTGTACAATGGATCATTTAAATTCACTTGATCCCCACTGATACTTTCCCCCTTCACACACACATACACACTGAAGTCAGTAAACTACAGAAATGATGTCTGGGTAGCCCTGATGAGGCCATGCCTATAGAAAAGGAAGTCCTGCCAGAAAATGCAAACAAAACAATCAGGGGTACAGTGTCAGGACCCTGAAGTAGAGTAGCAAGAATCAAATGAAAAGCAGGGCATTTACAATGATAGAGGATAAAAGCTGCAAAGAAATTAAAAGAATTCAAAGTATCACACAGTATATAAACAAAGACGGAAAAAAATGTAAAACCTGCAGCTCTGAAATAACTGCCTGCTTGACTCAAAGACTTTGTTCCTGATCTTCTTTCTGCTAAACCACTTCTTCCAGATCCCTGGAGAGGGGCTTCCCTCTTTCAACCAGAGTTCAACTCCAACATTCCTTCCCTGGAAAGCTCGTTGACCATCCTATCTAGACTAGACCCACTTAGAGCCATGAGACATCTAATCATTATCTTTTATTTTCTTCATTATAGTTCTTAGTACAGGGTAAGTAACCCTAATCTTGGGAACAGATGTATTTCAGATTTCAAAGATTAACAGATTTTGCAGTATTTGCACAGACTTTATTATTTATCGGTTAAGTGTCCCTAATCCAAAAATTCAAAACCCCAAACTCACGGAGTATTTGATGTTGACACTAAGATTGTTTCAGATTTGGAAGCATTTTGGGTTTCAAATTTTGACTAGAGATGCTCAACATATCTAAAATTATCTTATTCCTTCTCTTGTGCACAGTCTTAAAAATTCCGCCTTCATGAAACCAAACACTTTGTCAGTTTTATTCAAAATTGTGCCCCCACACTGAGAACCATTTGCGTCACACAGGAAAACAAAGGACAAACATTTGCTATATAGATACAAGTTTTAGAGAAAATGAGAGAAACACAAGAGTATTAGAAAACTGAATCCACAGGAGGCAAAACAAGACTGCAGAGGTCATATAAAACAAAAGCGTATCTGTGAGACACTATTTCCAACTCTCCGTTATGAAAGCAGAGAATATAGCATCTTTTCAAACACTCATGAAACTGCTTCTATATCCATCAGAGTAAAAACTTTCTTTTTTTGTAATGAATCTGAACTTTTCTGCCAAGGCTAAGGACGTAGGAAGTAAAGGTGAGGGCCTGATCCGGAGGTAGGATCAGCAGCCAGAGGCTGGGGGTCTGATCCCACCGTGAGCTGGGCAGCCACCCAACACAGTATTTGTCTACTGGGCCCACCAACCACGTCACATCGCTCTGTATACCACCCTTACACGGCCTAGAGAGGGAGGTAAGATACAACCTTGTCAGCGCAGGGGTAACCCTGAACATAAGCTGAGGGCTCTGTGATACGCTCCTGCACTTGTACTGTACTCAATCTGAGAGACACCTCAACCATCTACTGTGATGCACTGTTAATTGGGGCTCTGCTGTTTATGCTTTTATGTAGATCCCAGCTGCAGTATTCTTCTGAAAGTATTGGTAATTATGCTTCATTTTCCACTTTGGAGTCAACTTAGGAAACTAAAAACACCCCCTTTAAATAATTTTTTCAATAGCAAAATTAGTTATTTTCTCTTTATAATCAAACCAGTTTTTAAAACAAGATGAAAAAAAGCTTACAGTGTCTACACCAAGCCCTTGTAGTCGTGCCATGAATAATTTATAGCAAGACAGTTGCCTTTTAGTGGCAGGCTCAAATTCTCATTTTAATCAGAACTGATTTTGAAATCTATTTCTCAATTTACATGTGGCCAGGGAGATTCTCACCATGTAAGCCCTCAGACTCCTCCGTGGAAATGGGCACGCTTCCCAAACTCCTAAAATATCAGAACATTATTAACCACTGGTAATCATTTTCTTCTACACTCTGATGCTCTTAACTTCATCAAAGTTAATGGCATGGTGGTAGCTTCAGAAGGACATCAAAAGCTAAAAGCCACAAAACACCAATGGGAACAGTGTTCACTGATACTTCCAAATGTGTAAATAGATCTCACAAGGAAAAAAGCTCAAAGATTCACTAAATTATGTAAACACACAAACTCATACCAGAAACATAAAGATGAACCAATAAGTGAAAGTACAGGCAGGGCATTGCTGTGTTCTAAATCTTCAAAGCCCAATCCTGGGACTGCTTTGTCTCATCCTGTAGCAGGCAACATAGGTGAGCCTTTTTACGCTGTGTTCAATTCTGAAAACAGTCTTTGTTCCTTGCAAAGCTTTGTAATATTTTTTGTCTTTGCAAAATGAATTTTCTTAACAAATGCACTGCAGATAAGGTATGAGCCCAATCACAGCGTGGATTCCCCGAAGTTTTCCTAAGCACTGTGCCCCAGGGTTGACTGCTGGTAAGGCAGTGGAAACTGTCACCAGGAGAATAGAACCTTCGCGCTGCCCACTTTGCTGGCTGGCTCCCAGCTCTCCCTCTGTAGGTGGACGTTTTGGAGACTGCACGTAGTCTTCGACTTCTTCATTAGCAGAGAAATGAAAGAACTGCCAACTCGAGGGCAGAGCCTTAAAGGCTTCCCGAACTCATGAAATTCTCCTGGCACTGAGAATACTGCTAATTTTGGCTGAAGTCGGTTTATATCCAAGTGAACTAGAACTGAAAAGAACATTTCATATGATAGCAATTATGGGAGAGAGTCCTTGAATTTTCAATAATTTTGATATTCCTCCTTTCTTAAGAGACGTGGAATTCAAACAAAACTAGGATTAGAAAGGAAAAAAAAGTAAGAAAATTCACTCTTTTTTTTTTTTTGAACCAGGAATCAAACTCAAGACTTCACTCGCCAGGCAGGTGCTGTGCTGCTGAGCCATACCCCAAGTCCTAGTATCACTTTTTAAGAAGCCATTTTCTCCTATGAAATTGAAGCACAAAACAAAAAATTAAGTTATACAAACTAAACATCTCTTATTAGTAGGACAGGAAAATTATATCTACCTACTGCTCCTAAAAGTGGACTTTAATAAAGTAAAAGCAGAAAGTTAAATCTGAACCTACTTTTTAGTCTTTAGATATCATGCTAAATTTATTACTATAAAAAACAGGATACACAAAGCAAACAGACACAGAACCCCATCCAAACAACATTAATAAGTCAACATATTTTTTTCTTGCATAAATCAAAATGAAATAGTAAATACATATTACCATGCTTTTAAGTCATACAACTAAAGGAAAGCTCCAAGGGTTCTCCAGCCTCAGCTTTGAGCTGGGCTGCACTTGGTTCACAGTTAGATACCTCAAATGCTTCCAGCTACACTTATAAGGAAATCTCAAGTAAAAATGATCAGGCAGACATGCTGAGCCCAGGGAAATGCGGCTGGGGGCGAATACTGGCCAGCCGCTGTGGTAGGATGTGGACAGCAAGGACATTCTCTTCTGGGGCTTCACACCAGGCTGAGAGCTAGGCTCTCCTCCTTTCATTCTGGGACCTACAGAGACAGGGTCAGAGCTTATCCCATCATCTGCTACAGTGACAACAAATCCTGGGGAGGGTGGGTGGGAGGAGAAGAGAAGAGAAAAAGAAACGAAGAAAAGAAGAAGTTTCTACGAAAGTAACAAGAACAATGAAGCTTAACGTCTACAAGCCTTTTGCACTCCTAAGTACAATTATTTTCTACTCCATAAATATCAGTTGTAGCTTTTGTTATTACTCATGAATATCATATACATGAGAGGAGAGAAAGTGGCAAATCCCACTTGAGCGACTTAATCTCATGATGAAAAGTAATGACATTTCAAAAATGACAGTGGCAGGGAGCCCACGGGCCACAAGGTTGGTTGGAGGCCGCAGTGACTTAGGGTGCAGAGCGGGCACAAACACGAGAAGCCCGTGCCGTGAGCCCCAGTCCAAGGCACCACACTGAGGAGGACACGGCCGTGGGCAGGGCAGGGCGGGCTTCCGCATCCAAACGGCGAATGTGGGCCCGGACACAAGGCAGACTCGAGGTAGGAATGACTGCCCCTATGGTGTACCTGTTCCATTCGGTTTCAGTGCTACAGGTCCTGGAAAGAAACCACTCACCCAAACGTGGGAGAATTTCAGGACGCATTTCTTTTTGTATTGTGCGTTTGCCTCATTTTTTAAATCTTTTGCTCTTATTCTTTTTTGCTTATTTTTCCTGTTTGCCTTTTTCTGTTACTTTTACCTAATTTTATTATCTTTGTTTTATTCTTTAATTAGATTTTTATCTCACTTCCCTTTCAACTTCCTTTTCTCTTTCCCAAATTTTACCTCTTTCAGAAAATTTCCCCTTCCTTATCTCTTCCATTTTTATTACTATTTTATTAGTATCATTAATCTTTATTAATTTTTTGCTATTCAGTTGATTCTATGCTTTTATTGCTAAATTCCTGTCTATTGTTAATGGCAATATAATTAGTAGACATTTATTGTCACCAATATTTGGGTCATCTTTGGGTCTACCTTGTTATTGCACATTTCATTTTATTAATACAGTTGTAGCTATCATTTGTTCTTATGTTAATAACCAGTTTGTCTCATGTTGCTCATGTCTTTTTTATTATCAATTATCTTTTCTATTATCTATTGCTATTTTCTGTTAATGGTATAGTTGCTTTTAACTGGTTTTAAATATATGCAATTATCTGGTCTTTCTCTGTGTAATCAGTATTACTGAGATTCACTTTCTCCTCTCCGATAGTGTTGAGGATCAAGCTCCCAGAGGAAAGTAGAATACTAAGAAAACACTCAAATATGCTAACTAGGTTGAAGAGTGTTATAGACAACAAGATATAACCAAATATAGGGACAGATCACAGGAAAACAGTATCAAATTAAAGAAAGCACCACGGTAGTGCCAGAATGTCTCGTCTCTAACCGATCTTCAACAATATAAACAATAGAAAGATGAGAAATCAAGGCAACAAGACACCTCCCAAAACACCAAACTCCCCAAAAACTGATCTCACAGACCTTGAAGGGAGTCATGGACAAAGAATTTAATTGGTCAAAACGTGTGAACAGGTAAAAGAGGAAACATGAACACTTTGTAAAAATTTATTTCAGTGGAAAACATGAATAGCAGACTTGACCAGTGACCAATACGAGTCAGAGTGTAATAAATACAAGACAGATGGATATGCTAGATCTTAAATACAATGACACCCTGAAGATGACAATATTATGCAAGCTGGATCCAACAGCTGGTAAATGACTCAAAAAAAATAACAAAACAAAACAGCCAAAGTCAGAACTATAGGAATAAAGGAAAAATTAGAAGACAACTCCAAAGGCTATGAGTCCACTGAAATCATAGCAGAAAAATGTTCAAAATCTAGAAAAAGAATTTAAAATTCAAGTATAAAAGACACATGAAACCTCAAATAGTCATAACCAGAATAGAATCTCCCCATAGCACATCACAATCCAAACTGCACAAGTTCAGCAAAAGGAATGAATATTAAAAGTTGCAGCAAATAATGGCAGTGTTCTTTTTTTTTTGGTATCAGAAATCAAACTCAGGACCTTGTACTTGCCAGGCAGGCGCTTGTGCCTGAGCTACATTCCCGGCTGCAGCAAATAACTATAAAGGCAGACCCATCAGAATTTCTGCAGATTTCAACACAACCTTAAAAGCCAGGGGTGCCTGGAGTGAAGCTTTTGAAGCCATCAAGGACAACAACTGTCAACTCAGGCTTTTATATCCTGCAAAATTGGCTTTCAAAATGGACAGAGACGTAATAACAAGGAAATCTTAAATACATGACCACTAAGCCAGTATAGCAGAATACCTAAGTAAACCCTAGACAGAGGAAAGGAGGCCCCCGGCATCAAAGAGCACACTGGGAAGTAGTTATACAAAAGCAGGGAGCATAGCTCAACAAAAGGAAAAAAAAAAATAAAGGAATCAGCACCGTAAAAATAATGTGATGACAAGATTCAGTGAACACCTGATAATAATTCTCACTCCCCAGTCAAAAGACACAGGCTGGTATACTGGATTTAAAAAATGCAACCATATAATGCCTACAGGAGACATAGCTCATCCAAAATGTTGTATAGATTGAAAATGAAAGCACAAACCAGGCGTGGTGGCGCACACCTGTAATCCCAGCACTCGGGAGGTTGAGGCAGGAGGATCATTGCGAGTTCAAGACCAGCCTGGGCTACAAAGTGAGCTCAAGGCCAGCCTGAACTGCGTAGAGTCCTTGTCTAAACATTAAAAAAAAAGGGAAAAGACAATGAAAGCATAGAAAATGACACTTTATTTAACTGGACTGTGAAAATAAGCAAGAGTAGCTATTTGATTAGCAGAGTTCATGGCAAAACTGTCCATAAGAGACAAAGGTAGCCACTACATATTGATAAAGGAAACAATTCAACACGAAAAGAGAACAATTTTAAATATCTGTACACCGAATGTCAGTGCATCCAACTTCATAAAACAAAAACTACTGAACTGAAAAGGCCAGACTGACAACAATACAATTATAGTGGAAGACTTCAATACCCTATTCTCAAAATTATAGAGGTCAACCAGACCCCCAGCATAAGAGAAAGAAAAGGAAAACAGCAAAGAGACATGAGTTAAGCCATACGACTGAACACAAAGACTTGAAATATATCTATAAAGTTTTTCCTCCAACAACAGAATATACATTTTTGTCAACAACACAAAGTTTTTCCGAAATGGATCATATTTCAGGCCATAACATATGCTTAAATAAGTATAAAAGAACTGAAATAATCCCCTGCATACTACAAGATCATAGCAGAAAGAAAATGGAAATGAACAGCAAAAGAAGTCGCATAAACTGTGTAAATAATGGGGATTAAATAATACATTAGTGAATAATCAATAGATCAAAGAAGTCAGGGAAGAAAAAAGTTCCCAGAAGCAAATGGCAATGGTAGCATAACCTACCAAAATCTAGGGGACACAATGAAAGCAGTTCAAAGAGGGAAGGTTACCGCTGAATATGCACACATAGAAAGGAGAGAGTGACCCCAATCAACGTAATGATACATCTCAAGGTCCTAGAGAGAAGAACAATTCAAATGTGCAGCTACTAGAAGGAAAAAATTATAAAGATCTGAGTGGAAATTAATCAGATTGAGACTACAAAACAACACAAAAGACTTGTGAATCAAAGAATTGGTTCTCTGAAAGGATGGGCAGGGTATCTGGGGATGAAGGGAGATGGGGGGGAAGAGGAGGTAAAAAGGAACCCACTGCTCCAAGCCGAACGCATTTACTATGTATCACACACATACACAAATTTCAAAAAGAGAGAAAGGAAAACAGTAATGGGAGCTTTCACACTATTGTCACACTGCCATGAAAGGCCCAGGTTAAGCACAAAGGTGCTGGTGTTGCCCCCTCCCGTTCTTCCTCCTCTCCTTCTTTGCTGATACTTTTTGTTTTCATATAATTTTGATGCAGAAAATGGAGAGAATAGTGCAAAGCTGGAAATCTTCTTAATAAGACATTTGAATTACCTTCTCAGAACTAAAATAATGTTTAAATTGATGCCAAACGTAAAAAACAAAAATAAATGTTACTGCTATCTGATAAATGACTGCAGGAAAACCATAATGATCAATTACCTGGCACAGCACAACCACCAGGTATGTCAATTTCCTTCTTCTTAAATTGGAACAGACAGGACAGAAAGGTTGACATGTGTGACCCAGTCCCAGGGGTGCACAGATAAGACAGGCTGAGGGGTGATGCGCAATTACAGAAGCACCAGCTGTCCTTCTATTCTTTTCTTTCCCAAATAAAATAGCATGACGGCATACAAATGAAAAGGAGTAATTATATAAATGGATAATCTTAAATGCACGTCAATCTTTTTTCTTTCTGTTTTCTTTTTTTCTTGTTGTTTGTTTTGGCAAAGAAATCGTGAAAATTTTGAAACTTTATTAGTGGTGATAGCTTCCTAAACCATACAAAAATTAAAGAGGCCCTGGATTAGAACCTTTAAGAGAGATGATAATTTGGGAGGAGTTACTCTTTTATTAAGTCCAAGGCAGCCTTATTAGAATTCCCTAGAGAAATAATTCTGAGTATAATCAAGTATCCTAAAACAAATGAAAAGAATGAAAACATGTACAAAGGCCAAACAGTACTTTCTATGTGCCCTGCACCTTACAAGAACAACTGCCTTGGAGACAGGAGAGTATAGTTTTAGGATCAGAGTAAAAGGGCTCACATTGAATGCACTGAGAGGAGTCTGCAGAGAGCCTGAAGGCTGTACTGGTTTGCATTTGTATAACAGGGATCACTTTGCACAGTGAAAGTTAGCTCAGAACACCTCTGTCTGGTGAATGACAAGGCTAGTCTGTGGCCACTTCCCATAATCTGCATGTGTGCCTAATATTCCTGCCGGAGTTTTTCCTAGTATTTTAAACTCTGTATCACTATTACTGTTCAAGAACACATTCAACCCGCAGCCGGCGCCATCCTCGGCCGGAGAGCGGGAACTGCGGCAGCTGCGGTCGGTGGCTTCTGTGAGAACGCCGAGGAGGCAGAGAAGCGCCGGGGAGCGCCGGGATCTCCTGCCGGCATGGATCTCGGAATGGGTGAGCCGAGTGAGCACCGCAGTAGGATTTCTGAGTCGGGAAGAAGCTTGACCAAGGGAGATACATCTGAGCGGCATTCCTGCCTGCAAGATTCCAGGGTGAGTTGATTGGGCACCCTGACCGGTTTTTTTGAGCCGGGGAGAAGCTCTGCCCAGCGAGGCACATCCGAGCAGCTCTACTGACTGCACGGTCCCCGGGACGGAAGAGCTGGCTGGGCACCCGCACAGTATTTTTGAGTGGGGGAGGAGCTCCACCCAGGGAGGAACACCTGAGCGGCCCCATGCCTGCAAGGTCCCTGGGGAGGTGAGCTGTTTATGCGCCCTAGCTAGGTCTCAAGGTAGGGAGTAGAAGCGGAAATCTCAGCAGACAGCTTAAGGGACATTCTCCCAAAGAGAAGGAATCATTGGAGCAGCCTCTGCAGCAGACCTTTGCCTGCTGAACTGCCTAGGGAATTTATAGCTCAACACTTTGAATCTGATACCCAAAAATGGGAAAACAGAGGAACAAAACGCAGTCTCAGAACTCAACCCCACCCAGCACAAGTTCTGAATGCGAGGATACAGGGGAACCAGAAAGCCACATACCTGCAAGTTATGAAACGATTGCATTTGAAATGAAACAACTCCAACAGGCCATAAAAGAGCTTAAAGCAGAAATAAGCCACATACCTGCAATGATCTCTCAGACAAAAAACGAACTGAAAACAATAATGGAAGAAATGTTCCACACACATAGAGAAGAAATAGATAAAAGATTGGAAGAAAATAGGAAACAAATGGAAACATTATAAGAGCAATTTAGGAATGAATTACCGAGAATGAAACAGGTCCAAAGAGAATGCCAGGATTTGAAAACTTACACTGAAAGCTTGCAAAACCGCTTCAGTGAAACCGAAGACAGAATTTCAGAACTTGAAGACAGCATGGCAGCTTATGAGTGTGAACGGAAGGATTCTCATAATATCATCAAAGACACAAGAAAAATCAATCCAACAGCTCCAAGATGAGGCAAAACGTAATAATATTCAAGTAATAGGAGTGAATGAAACAGCAGGAGAACACACAAACAATATAAAAAGAATATTTGCTGAAATAATAGCAGAAAATTTCCCAAACAAGGTAAAAGATACTGAAGTTCAGTTAATTGAGGCATATAGAACCCCAACAATCCACAACCCAAAGAAAAACACGCACAGACATATAATAGTCAAGATCCCAGATATCCAGCAAAAGAACACAATATTAAAAGCTGCCAGAGAAATGAAACAGATCACCTATAAAGGAAAGCCCATCAGAATCCCAGCAGAATTCTCAACGGAAACCATGAAATCAAGAAGAGCTTGGAGCGAGGTATTGCAGATTCTGAAACAAAACAACTTCCAACCCAGACTGATGTATCCTGCAAAACTATCCTTCAAATTAAATGGAGAAATAAAATATTTCCACGACAAAGAACAACTGAAGAACTTCATGAGTGCCAAACCAGCACTGCAAACAGCACTAAAAGATATTCTAGACAGAGAAAAAAGGGACCACAATCCCAAGAACCACACTAGAAATAACTCCCTAAACAGAACAAGCAAGTAAAGAGTCAGCAAAAGAAGGAAAGCAACAAGTAAATAACATGACTAGAATAAGCCAACATATAAACATGATGACCATTAATGTAAATGGCCTCAATTCAAAAGTCAAAAGGAAAAGATTGGAAAAGTGGATTAAAGAACACAATCCAACAATATGCTGTATACAGGAAACACATTTTACTCTAAAGGAAATCCACAGATTGAAAGTTAAAGGTTGGAAAACAATTCTCCATGCAACAGGTCCCCAGAAAAAAGCAGGGGTAGCTATTATGTTTGCAAACAATGTAAACTTCAAACCAAAAACAATCAAAAGAGATAAAGAAGGCCACTACATACTAGTTAGGGGAAAGCTACAAGAGGAAGAGGTAACAATCCTACATATTTATGCACCCAACAATGGAGCAGCTAACTTTACAAGTCAAATCTTAACAGACATAAAAAATCAAATAACTAATAACACTATTGTAATAGGGGACCTAAACACCCCTCTGACGCAAAGAGACAGGTCAACTGGACAGAAACTCAGCAAAGAAATAACAGACCTGAACCAGAAGTGTGAACAAATGGACTTAGTAGATGTATACAGAGTGTTCCACCCCACAACATCAGAATACACATTTTTCTCAGCTGCACATGGGTCTTTCTCCAAAATAGACCACATTCTAGCCAATAGAGCATATCTACCTAAATGCAAAAGAATTGAAATCATCCCATGCATATTATCAGACCACAGTGCAATGAAATTGGAATTTAATGACAAAGAGAACTCCAAAAACCACATAAACACTTGGAAATTAGACAACAACCTCCTGAATAACGAATGGGTCACACAAGAAGTTAAAGAAGAAATTAAAAACTACCTACAAATAAATGAAAATGCAAGTACAACCTACCAGAATCTGTGGGATGCAATGAAAGCAGTCCTCAGAGGGAAATTTATAGCAATGAAATCATATACAAAGAAAATAGAAAGAGAGCAAATAAATAACCTAATGATACACCTCAAACTCTTAGAAAAAGAGCAACAAGCCAAACCAAGAGCCCAAAGAAGGGAGGACATTATAAAACTCAGGGCAAAAATTAATGCAATTGAGGTGAAGAAAACTCTACAAAAAATTAGTGAATCAAAGAGTTGGTTCTTTGAAAGAATAAATAAAATTGATAAACCCCTAGCCAACCTTATCAAAAAAAGAAGGGAAATATCGCAAATTCATGCAATAAGGAATGAAAAGGATGAAGTCACTACAGATCCAAAAGAAATACAAAAGATCATTAATACCTACTTTGAAAATCTGTATTCCCATAAGATAGAAGATACAGAAGAAATGGACAGATTCCTAGAAAGGTACAAATTGCCAAAATTGAATCAGGAAGACGTAAAAATCCTGAACAACCCAATATCAATTAATGAGATTGAAAACGTTATTAAAAACTTACCAACAAAGAAAAGCCCTGGCCCTGATGGATTCACAGCAGAATTCTATAAAACATTTAGAGAAGATCTAATGCCAACACTCCTCAAACTCTTCAATGAAATCGAAAAGGAAGCAACTCTCCCCAACACATTTCTGGAGGCAAGTGTTATACTGATACCAAAACCAGAGAGGGACTTAACCAAGAAAGAGAGCTACAGGCCAATCTCTCTAATGAACATAGATGCAAAGATACTCAACAAAATATTGGCAAATAGATTACAGCGAATCATAAGGAAAATTATACACCACGACCAAGTAGGATTCATTCCAGGAATGCAGGGATGGTTCAATATTCGCAAATCAATTAATGTAGTACACTATATCAATACAGTCAAAGACAAAAACCACATGATCATCTCAATAGATGCAGGGAAGGCTTTCGATAAAGTCCAACTTGGATTCATGTTAAAAACCTTAGAAAAAATAGGAATAGATGGCCTCTACCTCAATCTGATCAAAGCCATCTACAACAAACCAACAGCCAACATCATACTAAATGGACATAAACTGAAAACCTTCACTTTAAAGTCAGGAACAAGATAAGGATGTCCATTGTCACCACTCCTATAAAACATAGTTCTGGAAGATCTAGCCAGAGCAATCTGACAAGAGAGAGAAATAAAAGGAATAAGGATAGTAAAGGAAGAAGTCAAACTATCACTATTTGCAGACGACATGATACTATACATGGAGGACCCCAAAAACTCCAGAAGAAAACTCCTGGAATTAATTGACAAATTCAGCAGCATAGCCGGATACAAAGTCAACACCCAAAAATCAATAGCTTTCCTATACACCAACAACAAAGAGACTGAGAGAGAAATCGAGGAAACCATACCCTTTACAATAGCAACCAAGAAATTGAAATACTTAGGAATCAATCTAACAACGAATGTGAAAGATTTATTCAGTGAAAACTACAGTACTCTGAAAAAGGAGATCGAAGAGGATTTCAATAAATGGAAAAACATACCCTGCTCATC
>PVLD010011776.1:47697-63829 GCA_004027595.1 Dinomys branickii
CAGATCTAGAGAAAATATGCCTCAAATTCATCTGGAACCAGAAGAGACCCAGAATAGCAAAAGCAATCCTGGGCAATAAGGACAAGTCAGGTGGAATCACAATCCCTGACCTGAAATTATACTACAAAGCTACTGTAATAAAATCAACCTGGTACTGGCTAAAAACAGACCTGAGGATCAATGGAACAGACTGGAAGATACAACCATAACGAAAAACCCACTCAGCTACCTAATATTTGACAAAGGGGTCAACCAAACCCACTGGAAAAAAGAAGGTCTGTTTAATAAATGGTGCTGGAAAAACTGGCTTGCCTCTTGCCGAAAACTGAAAATAGACCCGAGTCTATCACCATGCACCAAACTCAGGTCAAAATGGATCATAGACTGTAACATTAAAACAGAAACTCTAAACCTATTTGAAGAGAAAGCAGGTAAAAATCTTGAAGACACAGGAGTAGGTACAGAGTTCATGAACAAAAATGAAACTGCAAGGGAAACACTTCAAAGAATCAATAATTGGGACCTCATCCTACTGAAGTTTTTGTACATCTAAAGAAATCACCAGCAAAGTAAAAAGAAAACCCACAAATTGGGAAAAAATCCTAGCTGGCTGTCCCTCAGACAAAGGACTGCTATCTAGAACATACAAAGAATTAAAAAACATGTACCTGTCCAAATTCAAAGACCCAATCCAGAAATGGGCAGCTGAGATGAATACACACTTTTCAGATAAAGAAATACAAATGACAAATAAATATATGAGAAAATGTTCCACATCCTTAGTCATTCGAGAAATGCAAATAAAAACAACATCGAGATTTCATCTTACCCCAGTAAGACTGACCAGTATGAAAAAGTCATCCAATAACAAATGCTGGTGAGGCTGTGGAGAAATAGGGACCCTATTACACTGCTGGTGGGAATGCAGACTGGTGCAACCACTGTGGAGAGCAGCTTGGAGATTTCTCAGCAAACTAGGTCTAAAGGTTCCATTCAAACCAGCTATTCCCCTTCTGGGTATTTTCCCAGAAGATCTGAAAACATCATATCACTCTGATATATGTGCACCCATGTTTATAGCAGCGCAATTTGTAATAGTTAAAATGCGGAAGCAACCCAAGTGTCCATCCACAGAAGACTGGATTAAAAAATGGTGGCATTTTTATATAATGGAATATTATTCAGCTATAAAGAAAAACAGTTTTGGGGACTTTGTAGGCAAGTGGTCAAAACTGGAGTCCATACTCATAAGTGAAATAAATCAGCGGTACATGTACAGGCAATGTAGTGCATCACTGGTGTAAGAACCTGAGGGTGGGAATATAAACTAAGAGACATGAAGGAAATCTGTTCAAAAACAAAGAACAGATGAGACGAGGGAAAGGAGAAAAGAAAAAGGCAAAAATGTAGGTATGTATATATGTATATACATATGTGCAGGAGGGCTAACATGGTTTTACTATTGTATTATATCACTTAATGCTAAGGAATAATTGATGATGGGTTATTCGATCAATCTTGTATGTCTGTATGTGTTATTCTGAACACACACTTGGAAGATATCAATATGCAAAGCAGCAACTATTGTTGGTTTTTTCTTTTTTTTTTTGTCTTTGGTTTATTCTTTTTTGTGTTTTTCTGTTGTTGAGATGATTAATTGTCTGACCAA
Organism: Dinomys branickii; assembly: GCA_004027595.1. Classification (NCBI taxonomy): domain Eukaryota; kingdom Metazoa; phylum Chordata; class Mammalia; order Rodentia; family Dinomyidae; genus Dinomys; species Dinomys branickii. Next base: position 49,367 of record PVLD010011776.1, read on the forward strand.
TTTTGCATGCCTGTATCTGTGTTCACGTATATACACTTCGAAGATATCAATAGGTAAAGCAACAACCATTGTTGAGTCCATGTCACCTTGTCTGTAAATCAGGTTTTTTGGGGTTTTTTTTTGTGGTACCAGGGATCGAACTCAGGACCTTGCACTTGCCAGGCAAGCGCTTATTCAACTGAGCTATATCCCCAGCCCTTGTAAATCAGTTTTGATTGTACTATTTCTTATGCTAATTTGTGTCTGTTTGTTAGTATGTTTTTGTGCTTTTATTAAAAAAAAAAAACACATTCAACTCATAGGTGAGGGTCCTCAAACAAAGAAAACAATATAAAAAACAAACCAGTGTAACAGTAAGAAAATATATTCATAGTAGACAGTCTGGCTCACTACTGAAGATAATTATATAGTTTTAATATAGATTAACCAAGTACTGTGATACAAGCATAGAAGTCACAAAGGCAGAAGTTTCTACCCAGCAAAGCTGGCCTTGCTGGCAACATTGTGGTCTCTTTGAAGAGCAGGACTTTATTTTTATTGGCTTCTCTTAAGAAGATTAGCACAGGACCTGGTTTATGGTATGTTTACCTGTTAAATGACCGCATGAAGCAGCAAAATATCAACTAAAAGGACATTCCCATGACCAGATGACAACATCTTTTGGTTATCGGCAGAGACTCCAGGTCCTGTGCAGCAGAGGGGTTGAATGTTGGTCCCTACTGTCCATGTTCAAGTTGTCAGAATCTATGACTGTTACCTTATTTGGATATATTTTTAAGTCTTAAGATGAAGACAGCATCCTGGATTTTATTGACGGGCCTCAAATACCATAGACAGAGAAGATAAACATACAAATGAAAAGGTGAAGTAAAAACAAAGCAAGACAGGGAATCTCACAAACACCAGAGGCTAGAAGAGGCACAAAAGAGCTTCTGCCCTAGAGCCTCTGGGGTGTAGCTCATCTGGCACCTTGACTTCAGACTCCTGGCCTCCAGACGGGAAAGAGTTGGTTCCTGTTGTCTAAAGCATTTTGTGGCAATCTGTCAAGGAGTCCTGGGAAACTAATGCAGAAGCATACCGAAGTCATTTCAACGGATCAAAAAGTGAATGGGTGGGAACAGCATCTCAGTAGCAACCTGAAAGATGCATTTTGGTCAGTGAGCTTTGGTGGCCGGCTCTCCATTTCTGAAGTCACCCGCTATGATGAAAATTGTCTTCTGTGTGGAAGCACCACTAATTTTTACTTATTAATCAATTATACCCTAGCACATTCCAAAAAGGATCATAACAGTTGACAAACCTAACCTAATAATTCCTATAAACCTGCCTGAAAATTGAGTCACTGCTAAATAAACATGGAAACCTGTACTTTCTTAATTCCAATTTTATGACTTAAATAGCCATCTAGTTTGATGACTAACCTTTAACCAGGTAAATGTGGGAACCACCTTCCATCTGAGGGATGGGATGAATAGGTGCAAAGGTGTGAAAGTGCATGACGATGATGCACCACGGCGAGGGTGTGGGGGAAGACGACACAGTAAACGGACTGGAACGGAGGGTAAGCTGGCAAGATGGCGGGGAACAGGAAGCATAGATCAGCGAACCATCTCTCCCAACCACATTCCTTCCTCAGGAAATTACCACAGTGTGTTCCACAAAAGGATAGAATAAACCAGAATGTGGAAGACATAATATAGGAAAAGAGAGGATAAAAGAAGGTAAAAACAAATAGAGCACGATGGTTGAAACACCAGGTCAGTGGGATGACATCTTTAGAAAGACAAAGAAATGTACTTGTGATTCATGGCCAATGGGTCTGACCATGGCAAAATACTCTTTCAAAGGAATTATGGTTCATTTGGGTTATTTTGGAGGAAGAGTCACAGAAACAAAGAAAGCAATATAAAAAAGAAACCAGTATAACAGTAAGAAAATGTATTCATAGTAGGTAATTTCGCTCACCAATGCAGATAATTACATAGTGTTAATATAGATTTAGTCAAGTACTGTGGTACAACTATGGAAGTCACAAAGGTGGAAGTTTCTACCTGGCTAGATAGAGAAACAGAGTGGTGTAAGCATGCTAAATTCCTATGTGGAAAAGTCAACAGAGAGGTGGGCATTAGGATGCATGCTATAATCTTAGCACTCTAGGAGGCTGAAGCAGGAGGATCACAAGTGCACGTCAGAAATGCTGCAGAGGGTCCCTCAGCTCTGGAGGAACCCTTTAACTATAATAAATTCCCAAAGGACACAGCTGGTCCAGTTCAGCATCCCCAGGAGACTGGCATCTTGCTTCTGCCCCAGAACTGGGCCTCGCTTGGGCCTGCTGCTACTGCCAGGCAGCTCCCTCCACACCTCTCAGCCTGCACAGTCTTCAGGGCCCAGGTTCCAGATAGGCAGGCCTGGGGTTGGACCTATGAGGCCCACAGCAGGCAAGGGAAAAAAACAAAGAAACAAACATACACTGAATATCAATGCCTCCTCTCATTCTTTTTTTAAAAAAGGATCCTTCACTTACTGTTTCACATCCTTTAAAAAATACACAATAGATGTGAATCAGAATTCAGTTATAGCTAAATGATAATGTGACATTCTGTTTATATGAAAGGTAGTGCTAAAAAAATTTCTTAATGTGCTCTTGACTTTAAAGCTTAACATGAGCTGCTCACACAATACAACCTCCAGGAGGCAGCTCAAATAGATCATCTCCTGGAATAAATTACTCATTCATTCACTCACTCAATAAGCACTGTGTGCTTGGTGCCAGGCACTGGGCAGGACCATATGAGTACGCAAGCGAGGCCCCTGTCTTCCATAGTGCACACAGCTTCACATTAGAGTTTATGTACATTCTGGAAGATGAAGGAGCAATTGTTACTCATCCTATAATTAACTAATCTGCCCATATAACCTTGTCTCTAAGCATACAGAAATAAATACAAAAACATTTGAATGTGTCAAAACAGAGCTGAAAGGGGGAAATCTTCAGTCCATCGAACAATTACGAAAACCCACTAAATGTGATTTAAATACTTCAACTCCCTTTCCCTTCTGCAAACTTGCTTACATGTTCCTTTATCATCAGAAACAATTCTAATATAAACTACCAGGAAGAGAAAGCCATTGGCCAGTTCTAACTCTCAAGGACTCTCACAGTACCTTGTGGTAAAGTTCCCCTGCCTGGTGGAACTGAGCTTCAGTTCCAATTGCCTGGCCAAGGAGGAAGTCACTGCCACTTTCTCCATATACTTGTACTTGTACTCACTGGTCCATAATGTGCCAAAGCCAGCTGCAGAGGTCTGTGGGGAGCAAAGATTTGACTTCTGCCTGTATTTAGAGTTCAGCCACACATGAGCAAAAGCAGGTGAGGACAGTAGGCCAGGAGACTCAGAGGCTAAAGAGAAGGAAAAAATGGGGACATGATCAGGGCTCTGTGGGAGCCGAAGGCAGCAAGGCAGGGGGTTGTGTCCAGCGAGATGGCTGTGACATGCTGTCCTGCTGAACTGCGCATGCACCAAAGGCTCAGGTAACCCTGCGGCAGGACTCTCTCCCTACCAGTGGGATAGCAGAGATGGTCTCTTGACTGGTTGGTAGCTGGGCTGTCCTACCGGGATGGACTAAGAGCCTCAGTGCTGGGAAGAACGAAGAGGGAGGTCTGTGAGGACAAGGACCAGTTGCAGCCTCCTGGGATGATAAGTGCGAATGGCACAACCCCTGGTTCTTCAAACAGCCAGACTCATTATAATAGGGGGAGCAAGCAGGTGAGAAAAGGACAGGCCAGCAGAATCCAGGCTTTCACCTCGTACACTCTCACTGGCACCAACAGCCCAGGGGCCAGGATATCTCTCGGCCCCTCCCTCCCTCTCCTCCCTGCTAGGCAGCCCTGGGGTGTGTGAAGGGTATTGAAAACAGGCTGGCAAGCAACACCCCCACTCTATGTATTTGTATGTACTGTTTTCCACTGTTTCTTTTCTTTCTTGCAGCTTGCATAGGTTTAAAGGGAGGTGATAGATCTGAAAGAGTGATTTATGCCACTGAGGTTGTTGTGAGGGTTTTAAAAAGTCTATAAAAAGATCTACGATCCCAAGAAAAAGACAACACTAAAGAGAGAACTAACAATCCCATTATATTAACTGCAACACAACCTACATTTTCTACTGATAGCAGATCAAAACAGACATTTTCCAGCTCTATTTCTCTAATAATAATCACAAATGCTGGCATGTCACAACACATTTGATCAACTCGTTTGCATCGCTACACTGTGGAGCCCACCTCTCCCCGCCCCCAGCTCCCACTCAGTTTATCTTGGTGACCTGCACAGCATGCTGCAGTCCCTTCTGCACTGTGGCTGAAGGAGGCCCTAATCAGTTCTATTTCCAGTGCAAAGACTTCACCAGCCCAGACAAGAAACTATCCCCATCAGTTAGAAACGGCACAGCTGGGTGAATTCTAGTGCCGTTTTAGTCCTATTACCTGCTGAAAATATCTGACCCTCAGTTTCCTGTAGAAAATGTGCAGGGATCAGCCCCAATCATTGCTGAGACCACTTCTCAGGTTTCTGGTTCTAAAGCAGTGGTCAAACTAAAGACAGTCCTTTCTGTATATTTTTATTTAACATGTCATACTAAATTTTCTTTTTTAGCGTCTTCACGTTTTAATAATAGAGTACCTGATTAACAAAGCCAGTGTTAAAACAATCACATGTGGAGAAAGATAAAATGATTTTTTAAAAATATTACTGATCTCTCTCTCTCTCACACACACACACACACACACACACACGCTATAGTTTGCTATTTATTGAACATAAATAGTTTTAGATATAAATGCCCTGTGTAAGTCATCATAATGTGTTTTTAATAGCAGAAGATAGGAGGGTTAAATTATTAAATCTAGTTCCCAGTAGGAATGCTTAATTAATTCTTTTAAGTAATTTATAAAAACATAAAACGTATACATATTAGTGGAATACCATGTGATGTTAAAGATATGCATTACTCTATATAATATTTAAATCACATTAACTATGCCTGCTCCTCAAAAGTTTATCATTTCTTTAAGGTGAAAACATACAGAATCCTTTCTTTCAGCATTCTGAAATATATAATAAAGTAAGTAGCTGCCTGTGGTCACCCTACTCTACAACTGCACACCAGGGCTTCTAGCTTACCCCATCCCTCTCTCCCCTACTCTTCCCAGCCATTTGTAACCATATTTTACTCTCAGTTTCTAAGAGATAAACTTTTTAATATTTTGTGTATGAATAAGATCACGTGGTCTATGTCTGTGTTTGGCTTATTTCTCTTAACACAATGACCTTCATTTCCTATTGTTGCAAATGACAGGATTTCATTCTTTTTATAGCGGAGTAATATTCCACTGTGTATACGCACTACATTTTCTTTGCACATTTACCAGCCAATGGACACCAGTTGATTCCACATCTTGGCTATCATGAATACTGTTGCAATAAACACGGAGGTGCAGATGTCTCTCTGACACTCTGATTTCACCTTCCCTGGATATATACGCAGCAGTGGGATTGCTAGGTTATGTTCTAGTTCTATTTTTATCCCTGCAGGTTTCCCATCCTCATAGGATATAAGGTAATAACGCTTTTTATCTGTAATTGTTAGAAAAGGTTATTTTAAATAAAATTATTTTATATACAATTAAAACATTCCTTTAGGCACTTTGTTCATAAGAGCATCTGGGAAAACATTTAGCACTGAGGCATGGACATAAATATAGTACCTCCCTTCCCCACAGGAGCTGTGCTCCAAGACCCCACAGGGGATACTTGAAATCACACACTGTACTGAACTCTACATAATGGGTTTTTTTCCCTATACATGCAAACCTATGATAAAATTTAATTTATAAATCAGGTACAGTAAGAGATCAATAATGAAAGAATAAAACTACAATTATACTGTGATAAAACATATAAATGTGGCTTCTCACAAAATATCTTACTTCTTGCTTGCGCTGTACTAATATTTTTGGACCACAGTTGACTCTTGGAAACAGAGACAATACAGTTAAGGTGACACAACATGAAAGAAAATCAGGGGATGAAAGGTGGACGGGCCTGTACCCACGAGAAGTCCTGCAATGAAGCGATGTGTCTATGCGACCCTGACTCACACAGGACCTGCCGCAGTAACACTGACTGATGTATCTGTCAGGTTTTTACTAATTATACATTGATTTTTAAAATAATTCCCTCACCTCTTTCTTAACTAACTTGTTCTTCTTACTGCCCACAGTGTGCCTGTCTCTAGCACTCTCTCTGTTCCTAAGCTTTATACTTTTTTCAGATTATCTGCTGTGCCCTAGAAAGCCAAACCGCCAAGTCCTTTAGAAATACATGTAGCATAAGCCATTTTATATAAGGATAAATTTAATGTTCATATATATGATTCACATATGAAGTTTTTTGAGGTGGTGCTGGAGATTGAATCCACACACAGACTAGGTAAGCATTCTTCTACTGAGCTACATCCCCAGCCCACAGTTTTCTAATATTTTATTGAGGCTCTGTATTTATAGTTGAAGTTTTATTTTATTTTATTTTATTTTGGTACTGGGAATGGAACTCAGGACCTCACACTTGCCAGGCAGGCACCAAGTCACTGACCTATATCACCACCAAGGCTCTGTATTTATAGAGATTTGTACAATATAGCATAGCATTACCTAGTATACAGTGTGTATATGTATAAACACATATTAGATGTATAACATATAGTACAGGTGTATCCATAAAGTATATGAGATACATACATATGACTAGTTTATGTCATACTTCACTTGCAAGATATGCAATTTGTATTAAAGAACATGGTATATAACATAGCACTACAGTATAATAATACAGTCTCACTAGTTGGAAGTCTTTCAGCCCCCCCATTAGCCTTCATAATTGCTCACACCAATCGGTCACAGCCTCCTATGAACCAAGGAGCATCTCACCCTCTTACACTACACCACCGACCCCACTGCTTCTCTCTGAGCTCAGTGCAATTCCTTTGTGGACTGCATAGTTCATGTACTCTCCCCCACTGACTACGGGTATATACAACTAATAAATTGCTGTCAATCTTTTTTCTAATCATATGTAAAAGAGAAGCAGCCTCTGAAGGCAGGCAGGTGGGGCGAGAAGAAAACTCAAGCTTCAGTGGCTGTACTTGGGGATGAAGCACCACTTCCAGCCCTTCTTGGTTCTCAGAGTTCTAGTTTGGATAAACAGGCTGCCACTGTAAGGAAGTGAGCCGCTCTGGACTCGGCACTTTAATTCATTTTTGGTAGGCTTGACTAGGAAAACAAAATACTGATTAGCTCAAGGGTCTGAGGCAAGGGGTGGGCCTCATTAGCCTGAGCATCAGGTTTCCCAAGTGCACATAGCGGATCTCCCAGCAGAAGTCACGCTATGCTAGGCAACAGGGGAGCCCAAGCACAGGGAAGAGGGAAGGGAGCTACTAAAGGAGCCGCGGGAAGCCGCGGGAGGCCAGCGGGCAGAGCCACAGCCTAGAAAGCGGGGCAGGAGAGAGAGTCCCGGCAGGGTGGCTCACAGAACAAAACCAGAAAGACACCAAAGGGAAGGGGAGCAGAAAGACTATCTGTCAGGGGGCAGGAATTAACTCAAAGAGAAAAAAAATGTAATTAAGAGTGTACTGCTTAGCTCAACAGTAGGTACCATCATAATAATGAAAACGTAATAGGGATTTATATGGAAAATGTATCAACATCAAATATATTGAATTCCAAATAATACTGAAGAAAATGCCAAATAAGTATGCTATTTAGAAATATGGTGGGAAAAAGCCAGAAAAAAATAGCTACATGGGCTTATTGGGACAATTTCTGGGGAGCAGGAATAGAGGACAGAGACGGATAGCAGATGGAACTACTGTTTTATCTTTCCAAGTCCATAATGTGATCCTGAGAAACAAAGGGCAAAAGTATTTAAAGAAAAAAAAAAGTTCACACAGAGGAAGAGCTGGATAACCACATGCAAATGAACAAAGTTGGACCCACCCATTCCTCAAAGCACATACAAAAATTAACTCAAAATTGACCAGAGACTTAAATGTAAGCAGAAAAGCTAGGAAACTGTTAAAGAAAACAAAGTACTAAACATTTACCACCTTAGTTAGGCAGTAATTTCTTTCTTTCTTTCTTTCTCTCTCTCTCCCCCCTTCCTTTCCTTCCTTCCTTCCTTTCTTCCTTTTTCTTCCTTCCTCCCTCCTTCCCTCTTTCTTTTTTCCTCCCTCCCTCCCTTTCCTCCTTCTTTCCTTCATTTGTTTTTTTGAGACAGGGTCTTGCTATGTAGTTCAGGCTGGCCTTGAACTCACTACGTAGCTGGCCTCAAACTCACAACAATCCTCCTGCCTTAGCCACCTGACTGCTGAGATTACAGGCATGCACCACCATGCCTGGCAGCAGTAATTTCTTATACACAATATGAAAAGCAAAAGTGACAGAAAAAAATAGATGAATTAAAGTATCAAAAACATTTGTACCTCAAAACATACCATCAAGATGCAGCACAATCTTATTCATATGTGCAGTCTCAAAAATACGGTCTCTACAGTTACAGACACGTTACAGTGATCCATGCCGACCCATATTTATTGCAGTACAATTCATAAAGGTAAATCTTGAAAGCAGCCTGTACCTCCATCAACAGACGAATAAAGAAAATGTGAGGTATGTATTTGCTATAAAGGATAAATGAGTCATTTGTAGGAAAATGAATGCACCTTGAAACCATAATGTTAAGTGAAATATATCAGATACATGAGGTTAAATATCATATGGTTTCTCTTCTTTGAGAAATCCCAAGTATAAATAAATTAAAAGATAGCGAAAAGAAAACTGGGAGATAGATCTTTTGCAAATGGGAATGGGACCAAGACATGGGGGTGGGGCGGTGGAAGATGTGCCGTGTGCGGGCACCAGCTCCCCACAGTGGATGTAATGACTGTATAGCACAAACCTGTACTAATCAAATTATTTTTTAAAAAGGATCTCATAGAAGCTGAGGGTAAAATGGTGGCTAAGAGAGGCCAGAGAAAGTAGGAGGGAGAGAAAGTGAAAGGCTGGCCAATGGGGACTAAGTCATTGGTAGTCCTGATAGGAGCAAGAAGTCCCTGTGAGCTGCTGCAGGCAGGTAAGAACTGGTAACAATAATGTGCTGCCCATTCCAGGAAGCCAGAAGAAGGGAGTTTGTGTGTTTTCACCACAAAGAAACGATAACTCTTTCAGGACATAGATATGCTTAATGTGCTTTAAAAGTTATACAAATTATATAGGTATTGGAACATCACATCGTGTCTCATTAAAATGTACAATTTTTATACTTCATCTAACAGTTAAAAAGTAATTTAAAAAAAATAAAAAAACCCCACAAACTGAGATAAAAACAATTACAAACCCTATATTTGATCAAAATATATAAAGGACTCTTACAACTCAACAATAAAAAAGACAATTCAATTTAAAAGTGAACATAAGATTTCAATAAACATTTCTCTAAAGAGTAAACAGTCAATAAATACACGAAGATGTTCAATGTCATCTACCACTAAGGAAATGAAAATCTAAATCACAGAACTGCACTTCACATCAGTAGATGGCTGTAAACGAGAAAGACCAAAATAAGTTTTGGCAAGGGTGTGGACAAGTTCAAACCCTCAGACAGTTACTGCTAGAAAGAACGTAAAATGGTTTCACCCCTTTAGAAATTGTTTGGCAGTTCAGTTCCTCTAAAATTAAATATAAAGTCACAATATGACTTAAGAATTCTACCCCTAAGTATATACCCAAAAGAAATGAATACATAAACATATACAAAAACTTTTGCAAAGTGTTCATAGCAGCATTAGTCATAACAGTTCAAAACTGGGGGGGACGGACAAATGTCTATCATCTGATGAACAAATACACAACAGATAGCACAACCATATAAGGGAATATTGCTTGATCACAAAAAGAAATAGAGTACTGATATATGCCATAACATGGATAAAACTTCAAGACATCTTACTAACTGAAAGAAGCTAGTGAAAGAGTACATATTGTACAGCTTCATTTATATGACACAGACAAATTTATTTTGAAATAGAAAACTAATGGTTGCCTCTGGCTAGGAATGGGGCATGTGGTGGGGAGGTAGCAGGAATGAGGGGAGGACTTGGAATGCCTGCTAACGGGTACAGAGTTTCTCTGTGCACTGAAACAAAAATGCAGCCTTGTAAAATTATATCAAGGTGATGGTTGCACAACTCTGTGAATTTCTTGAAACTCACGGGATTATATATTTCATGGTAGAATCTTATGGCACATGATTTCTATCTCAATAAAACTGCTTTTAAAAGTCCATAAGACAGTGATCCCTACAGACATATAAACACTGTCAAACTTAGCCAACTATATACATAGGTGGGTATATTTATGGCATATAAATTATACTTGATAAAGTATACAAGGCGTGATCAAGAAATACGGCGAATTCTGTAGCCAAAGGCCATTCAACACAAAAGGCAAGGATCTTCAATAAGAGAAGAAGGTTAAACCTTAGTAACGGTAGCTGGCAAGTTTCAGCCTGTTAGGTACTGTCAGTTGATGGTGAGCTATGGTTAAGGGAAGATGAGTATTAAAATGTGCCACAAATCATAGGTCACCAGCCAAGCATCAACATGAAATCCTGTCAATTTTATTGAAGTTGTGTGACCATGCCAATTCCACTTTTTAAAAGAAATTTCATTATGGGAGACGAGACTTGGGTTTATAGTTATGATCCTGAGATTAAGGTTCACAGTTCTTGGGCTGGGGATATAGCTCAGCAGCATAAGCGCCTACCAGGCAAGCACAAGGTCCTGAGTTTGATTCCTGGTACCAAAAGGGGAAAAAAAAGGTTCACAGTTCTCAATGAAAATCACCCAGCTCTCCTGTAAAAAAGCTTATCAATCAAGATCCATGTTATACAAATTCAGTAGCAGAGCTGTACACAAAGTCAATACTCAAAAATCAATAGCATTCCTGTATAAACACACTGAGAGAGAACTTAGGGAAATCACATCTTTCACAATAGCATCCAAAAAACTGAAATATTGAAGAATCAACCTAAAAGGAAGCAAAAGACCTATATACAGTAAAAATTAAAGTACTATGAAAAAGGAGATCAAGGCGGATTTCAGAAAATGGAAAGATATTCTTTCCTCATGGATAGGAAAGACCAACATTGGTCATACTCCCGAAACTGTTATACAGATTTAATGCAATCCTGATCAAATTATCATTAGTATACCTCATAGATCGAGAGGAAGCATTCCTAAAATTCATCTGGAACCAAAAGAGACCCAGAATAGCAAAAGCAATCCTGGGCAACAAAGGCAAGGCAGGAGACATCACAATCCTTGACTTGAAATTATACTGCAAAGCTGCTGTGATAAAATCAGCATGATACTGGCAAAAAGAACAGACTTGAAGATCAATGGAACAGACTAGAAGATGTAGTCACAACCAAAATCACACTCAGCCACCTTATCTTTGACCAAGGGGCCAAACATGTTCACTAGAAGATAGCCTCTTTATTAAATGGTGCTGCAAAAACTGGCTCACCATATGCCAAAGACTAAAACTAGACCCTTGTCTATCACTATGCACTAAAACTAAAGCTAAAATGGATCAAATATCTAAATATTAAATCAGAAACATTAAATCTACTGGAAGATAAAGTAGGTAGAAATCTTGAAGACACAGGCAGAGAGTTCATGCACAAAAACCAAACTGAACAGGAAATATTTCAAAGAATCAAAAACTGGGATCTCACCTTACTGAAAAGCTTTTGCATATTGAAAGAAATCACCAACAGAGTGAAAAGAAAACCCATGAACTGGGAAAAACTTTAGTCAACTGTCCCTCTGACAAAGAACTTTTATCTAGGACACAGAAAGAATTTAAAAAAAATCATGCCCCCAAAATTCAAAGACCCTATTTAAAAAATGGGTATCTGAGATGAATACACACTTCTCAGATTAAGAAATACAAATGGCAAATAAATATATGAAAAAATGTTCAACATCACTAGTTATTCAAGAAATGTAAATTAAAACGACAATGAGATTCCATCTTACCCCAGAAAGAATGGCTATCATCAAGAAATCAACTAACAAAGGCTGGAGGGGCTGTGGGTAAAAAGGAACCCCTCTTCCTCCACTGCTGGTGGGAGTATACACTGGTAAAACCACTGTGGAAATTAGTGTGGGGAATCCTCAAAAAATTAGGATTAGAGGTGCTATTCAACCCAGCTATTCCCCTTCTAGGTACTTTTCCAGAAGAACTGAAAACATCATATCACAGCAATATATGTGCACCCATGTTTATAGCAGTACTATCTGTCACAGCTAAATCTTGGAAACAGCCCAAATGCCCATCAACTGAGGAATGGATAAAAAAGATGCAGTATTTTTATACAATGCAGTATTGCTCAGCTATAAAAAGATAAACTTGAGGCTTTTATAGGTAAATGGATGCAAACAGAGGCCATACTCATTAGTGAAATAAATCAGACCTGTATGTATAAACATTGTATTGTCTCCCTAGGGTAAGAACCTGAAAAGTAAATAAAAAGGCACAAGAAGATATAGTGAAAGGAAGATAAAGTAGGTAGAAATCTACTACCTACTTTAGTAGAAGCTGCTTCTCCTTTAGAAGTTGCCTGTCCTTAAGGAAACTTCTCAAAAGGAAAGAACAAGGATGAGGGAAAGCAGAAGGGAAAGAAAGAGACGAGACGAGACGAGACGAGACGAGACGAGGAGAGGAAAGAAGAGAAAAAAGAAAAGAGAAAGGAAGGAAGGAAGAAGAAAGAAAGAAAGAAAAAGAAGAAAAAGGAAAAGAAAGACAGACAGACATATACATGCACACGATAGCTAGGATAACTGTACTACTAATTTCTATTGGCCTACTGAAAGGAATAGTGACTGTTTAATTGTTTGATCAATCTTGCATACCTATATCTGATAAGCTCAGCAACTACTTCGTAGTTAACAATATGTAATAGAACAACCATTGTTAATTTCCTATAATCTTGTTTTGAAATTTTGTATTGTTTTTATTGTTTTTGTGTTATTTTATTCTTTTCTATTTCAAATAAGATTTTTTTAAAATCCATGGTATGGTTTGTGTCTGGATGTCCCCTTGAAGCCTCATACTATCATGGGGGGGCGGCCCTTTGAGAGGCGGCTGAATCTAGAGTTTGTGATTGGTTTGTTGTCTAGTGCCGGGATTGGTAGTGTGAGTGCTGCACCTGTCCTGCATAAAATATAAGGCAGGAATAGAGGCTTGCTCCCCCACTTTGCTCTTGCTGCTTTTGCTGTCTTCTGCTGCCTTGAAGTGTTGCCCTTCACCATGCCACCCTACCTTGGAGCCAGCTAATTACTGACTGAAACCTCCACAAACTATGAGGTAAATAAACCTTTCCTGTTTAACTTGGGCATCAGGTATTTTGTCTCAGCAAGGAGAGAAAAGTAATCAAGTCAATCCAACAAGGTGATGTTGAACTATTATGTTTTTTGACCTTGATAGAATTGTGTAAGCTGAGTTTGTACCCAAGAAAAAGACTACAATGAACTCTAAGTATTACAGGGGCTTATTACAGCATTTAAGGAATGACATACACAGAAAATGGCTTGAGGGATGGCAAAATCATTTCATCCTCCATTATGACAATGTGCTGGGTCACATATCACTCCTGGTATAGAAACTTTTGTCAAATAAAAACATTACAGTATGTTCTCATCCATTTTCACTGTGAATTAACTCAGGACACAGGCACAGAGCCTGTCCTAATTTCCGCTGGCCAGGCCTGAGGTGCCTCACCCCAAGCAGCCTGTAGCTCACAAGCACAGCATCACCCACCTGAGGGTGACCGGCATACATGGAAACAAACAGCTGGGACAAACAATGCCATGGAGCTGAAAGGAAAGATTGGTATGAAATAATTCCATTCACTTTTATGAATATTTTCATAAATGCAAAGCTTGACAATGTAAAATGATCAGGATAGACATATATGGCTCTTTCTAGTGTCAAACACATCAGTCTATCAGGCTTTCAGTTATAGCTTGACCTAAAATATAATCTTTTTTTTTTTTTTAAATTTTATTTTAAAGACAAAAGAATGGAGACATATGAACCAGAAAAGCCATAAACAATACAGAAAATACAAAGTTATACAGAATATAGTAGGAATTAGAACTGGATGTTGTATTACATAGTTATCTTCACATTAGTTAACACAAAAACATTAAAGGAAATACCAAATTATAGATAAGATAGTAGGGAATTTGCCCTGGATGCTGTATAATATAAAGTTATCTTCATTTCTGCTAATACAAAAACGACTGAGGAAATACAGAATTATAGAGAACATAGAAGGGAATTAGC